>JAUPFR010000125.1:0-167309 GCA_036925125.1 Oreortyx pictus
CTCCACTCCACTGCACTGCACTCGTCTCCACTCCACTCAACTCCACTTCTGTCCACTCCACTCCACACCACTCCACTCCACTCCACCACTCCACTCCACTCCACTCCACTCCACTCCACTCCACTCCACTCCACTCCACTCCACTATACTCCACTCCACTCCACTCCACAGAACTCCACTCCACTCCACTCCACTCCACTCCACTCGTCTCCACTCCACTGCACTCCACTGCACTCCACTCCACTCCATTCCACTCCACTCAACTCCACTCCACTCCACTCCACTCCACTCCACTCCACTCCACTCCACTCCACTCCACTATGCTCCACTCCACTCCACTCCACTCCAGTGTACTCCACTCCACTCCACTCCTCTCCAGTCGTCTCCAATCCACTCCACTCCACTCCACTTTTGTCCACTGCACACCACTGCACTCCACTCCACTGCACTCCACTCCACTCCACTCCACTCCACTCCAGTGCACTCCACTCCACTCCACTCCTCTCCAGTCGTCTCCACTCCACTCCACTCCACTCCACTTTTCTCCCTTTCCACTCAACTCCACTCCACTCAACTCCACTCCTCTACATTAAACTTCTCTCCATTACACTCGACTCCACACTACTCATCTCCTCTTTTCTCCTTTCCACTCTACTACACTCCACTCCACTCCACTCCACTCGTCTCCACTCCACTTTACTCCACTCAACTCGTCTCCACTCCACTCCACTCCTCTCTCCTCCACTCCACTCCACTCCACTGCACTCCACTCCACTCCACTCCACTCCACTCCACTCCACTCCACTCCACTCCACTCCACTATACTCCACTCGTCTCCACTCCACTCCACTATACTCCACTCCACTGCACTCCACTCCACTCCACTCAACTCCACTCCACTCCACTCCACTCCACTTTTGTCCACTCCACTCCACTTCACTCCACTGCACTCCACTCCACTCCACTCCACTCCACTCAACTCCACTCCACTCCACTCCACTCCATACCACTCCACTCCACTCCACTTCCCACTACACAACTCCTCTCCTCTCCTCTCCCTCTCCTCTCCTCTCCTCTCCTCTCCTCTCCTCTCTCTCCTCTCCTCTCCTCTCCTCTCCTCTCCTCTCCTCTCCTCTCCTCTCCTCTCCTCTCCTCTCCTCTCCTCTCCTCTCGTCTGCACTCCACTCCACTCTATTGCACTCGACTCCACTCCTCTCCACTCCACTCCACTCCACTCCACTCCTTTAAACTCCACTCCACTAAACTCCTCTCGACTGCACTCCACTCCACTCCACTCCACTCCACTCCACTCCACTCCACTCCACTCCACTGAACTCCACTGCACTCCTCTCCTTTCCACTCCACTCCACTCCACTCCACTCCACTCCACTCCACTCCACTCCACTCCACTCCTCTCTTTTCCACTCCACTCCACTCCACTCCACTCCACTCCACTCCTCTACATTCAACTTCTCTCCATTGCACTCCACTCCACACTACTTATCTCCTCTTTTCTCCTTTCCACTCTACTACACTCCACTCCACTCCACTCCACTCCACTCCACTCGTCTCCACTCCACTCCACTCCACTCCTCTGCACTCCACTCCTCTCCACTCCTCTGCTCTCCACTCCACTCCACTCCACTCCACTCCACTCCACTCCACTCCACTCCACTCCACTCCACTCCACTCCACTCCACTCCACTCCACTCCTCTCCTTTCCACTCCACTCCACTCCACTCCACTCCACTCCACTCCTCTCTTTTCCACTCCACTCCACTCCACTCCACTCCACTCCACTCCTCTACATTCAACTTCTCTCCATTGCACTCCACTCCACACTACTTATCTCCTCTTTTCTCCTTTCCACTCTACTACACTCCACTCCACTCCACTCCACTCCACTCGTCTCCACTCCACTCCACTCCACTCCTCTGCACTCCACTCCTCTCCACTCCTCTGCTCTCCACTCCACTCCACTCCACTCCACTCCACTCCACTCCACTCCTCTCCACTCCACTCCACTCCACTCCAAAGTACTCCATCCGACTCCACACCACTCCACACGTTTCAACTCCACTCCACTCCAATCCACTCCACTCCACTCCACTCCACTCCACTCCTCTCCTTTCCACTCCACTCCACTCCACTCCACTCCACTCCAATCCACTCCACTCGTCTCCACTCCACTCGTCTCCACTCCACTCCACTCCACTCCACTCCACTCCACTCCACTCCACTCCACTCCTCTCCTTTCCACTCTACTCCACTCCACTCCACTCCACTCCACTCCTCTACATTCAACTTCTCTCCATTACACTCCACTCCACTCCACTCCTCAACTCCACTCCACTCCTAAACTCCACTCCAATCCACTCCACTCCTCTCCACTCGTCTCCACTCCACTCGTCGCCACTATATTCCACTCCTCTACTTTCTACTTCTCTCCATTCCACTCCACTCCACTTCACTCCACACTACTCATGTCCTCTCCTCTCCTTTCCACTCCACTCCTTTCCACTCCAATCCACTCCATTCCCCTCCAATCCTTTCCACTCCACTCCATTCCACTCCACTCCACTCCACTCCACTCCACTCCACTCCACTCCACTCCACTCCACTCCACTCCACTCCACTCCACTCCACTCCACTCCACTCCACTCCACTGCATTCCATTCCACTCCACTGCATTCCACTCCACTCCACTCCACTCCACTCCACTCCACTCCACTCCACTCCACTCCACTCCACTCCACTTGTCTCCACTCCAGTCAACTCCACTCCACTCAGCTCCAATCCAGTCCACTCCACTCCACTCCAATCCACTCCTTTATACTCCACTCCACTCGTCTCCACTCCACTCTTCTCCACTCCACTGCATTCCACTCCTTTCCAATCCTCTGCTCTCCACTCTACTCCAATCCACTGCACTCCACTCCACTCCTCTCCACTATACTCCACTCCACTCCACTCCACTGCACTCCACTCCACTGCACTGCACTCGTCTCCACTCCACTCAACTCCACTTCTGTCCACTCCACTCCACACCACTCCACTCCACTCCACTCCACTCCACTCCACTCCACTCCACTCCACTCCACTCCACTCCTCTCCACTCCACTCCACTCCACTATACTCCACTCCACTCCACTCCACAGAACTCCACTCCACTCCACTCCACTCCACTCCACTCGTCTCCACTCCTCTGCACTCCACTGCACTCCACTCCACTCCATTCCACTCCACTCAACTCCACTCCACTCCACTCCACTCCACTCCACTCCACTCCACTATACTCCACTCCACTCCACTCCACTCCAGTGTACTCCACTCCACTCCACTCCTCTCCAGTCGTCTCCAATCCACTCCACTCCACTCCACTTTTGTCCACTGCACACCACTGCACTCCACTCCACTGCACTCCACTCCACTCCACTCCACTCCACTCCAGTGCACTCCACTCCACTCCACTCCTCTCCAGTCGTCTCCACTCCACTCCACTCCACTCCACTTTTCTCCTTTCCACTCAACTCCACTCCACTCAACTCCACTCCTCTACATTAAACTTCTCTCCATTACACTCGACTCCACACTACTCATCTCCTCTTTTCTCCTTTCCACTCTACTACACTCCACTCCACTCCACTCCACTCGTCTCCACTCCACTTTACTCCACTCAACTCGTCTCCACTCCACTCCACTCCTCTCTCCTCCACTCCACTCCACTCCACTCCACTCCACTCCACTCCACTCCACTCCACTCCACTATACTCCACTCGTCTCCACTCCACTCCACTATACTCCACTCCACTGCACTCCACTCCACTCCACTCAACTCCACTCCACTCCACTCCACTCCACTTTTGTCCACTCCACTCCACTTCACTCCACTGCACTCCACTCCACTCCACTCCACTCAACTCCACTCCACTCCACTCCATACCACTCCACTCCACTCCACTTCCCACTACACAACTCCTCTCCTCTCCTCTCCTCTCCTCTCCTCTCCTCTCCTCTCCTCTCCTCTCCTCTCCTCTCCTCTCCTCTCCTCTCCTCTCCTCTCCTCTCCTCTCCTCTCCTCTCCTCTCCTCTCCTCTCCTCTCCTCTCCTCTCCTCTCCTCTCCTCTCCTCTCCTCTCCTCTCCTCTCCTCTCCTCTCGTCTGCACTCCACTCCACTCTATTGCACTCGACTCCACTCCTCTCCACTCCACTCCACTCCACTCCACTCCACTCCTTTAAACTCCACTCCACTAAACTCCTCTCGACTGCACTCCACTCCACTCCACTCCATTCCACTCCACTCCACTCCACTCCACTTGTCTCCACTCCACTCAACTCCACTCCACTCAGCTCCAATCCAGTCCACTCCACTCCACTCCAATCCACTCCACTCCTCTCCACTGCACTCCATTCCACTCCACTCCACTGCACTCCACTCCTCTCCACTCCTCTCCACTCCACTGCACTCCACTCGTCTCCACTCCTCTCCACTGCACTCCACTCCACTCCACTGCACTCCACTCCACTCCACTATACTCCATTACACTCCACTCCACTCCACTCCACTCCACTCGTCTCCACTCCACTCCACTCCACTCCTCTGCACTCCACTCCTCTCCACTCCTCTGCTCTCCACTCCACTCCAGTCTCCACTCCACTCCACTCCTTTATACTCCACTCCACTCGTCTCCACTCCACTCTTCTCCACTCCACTGCATTCCACTCCTCTCCAATCCTCTGCTCTCCACTCTACTCCAATCCACTGCACTCCACTCCACTCCTCTCCACTATACTCCACTCCACTCCACTCCACTGCACTCCACTCCACTGCACTGCACTCGTCTCCACTCCACTCAACTCCACTTCTGTCCACTCCACTCCACACCACTCCACTCCACTCCACTCCACTCCACTCCACTCCACTCCACTCCACTCCACTCCACTCCACTCCACTCCACTCCACTCCACTCCACTCCACTCCACTCCACTCCACTCCACTCCACTCCACAGAACTGCACTCCACTCCACTCCACTCCACTCCACTCGTCTCCACTCCACTGCACTCCACTGCACTCCACTCCACTCCATTCCACTCCACTCAACTCCACTCCACTCCACTCCACTCCACTCCACTCCACTCCACTCCACTCCACTCCACTATACTCCACTCCACTCCACTCCACTCCAGTGTACTCCACTCCACTCCTCTCCAGTCGTCTCCAATCCACTCCACTCCACTCCACTTTTGTCCACTGCACACGACTGCACTCCACTCCACTGCACTCCACTCCACTCCACTCCACTCCACTCCAGTGCACTCCACTCCACTCCACTCCTCTCCAGTCGTCTCCACTCCACTCCACTCCACTCCACTTTTCTCCTTTCCACTCAACTCCACTCCACTCAACTCCACTCCTCTACATTAAACTTCTCTCCATTACACTCGACTCCACACTACTCATCTCCTCTTTTCTCCTTTCCACTCTACTACACTCCACTCCACTCCACTCCACTCGTCTCCACTCCACTTTACTCCACTCAACTCGTCTCCACTCCACTCCACTCCTCTCTCCTCCACTCCACTCCACTCCACTCCACTCCACTCCACTCCACTCCACTCCACTATACTCCACTCGTCTCCACTCCACTCCACTATACTCCACTCGTCTCCACTCCACTCCACTGCACTCCACTCCACTCCACTCAACTCCACTCCACTCCACTCCACTCCACACCACTTTTGTCCACTCCACTCCACTTCACTCCACTGCACTCCACTCCACTCCACTCCACTCAACTCCACTCCACTCCACTCCATACCACTCCACTCCACTCCACTTCCCACTACACAACTCCTCTCCTCTCCTCTCCTCTCCTCTCCTCTCCTCTCCTCTCCTCTCCTCTCCTCTCCTCTCCTCTCCTCTCCTCTCCTCTCCTCTCCTCTCCTCTCCTCTCCTCTCCTCTCCTCTCCTCTCCTCTCCTCTCCTCTCCTCTCCTCTCGTCTGCACTCCACTCCACTCTATTGCACTCGACTCCACTCCTCTCCACTCCTCTCCACTCCACTCCACTCCAATTCACTCCACTCCACTCCACTCCACTCCACTCCACTCCAATATACTCCACTCCACTCCACTCCACTCCAGTGCACTCCACTCCACTCCACTCCTCTCCAGTCGTCTCCACTCCACTCCACTCCACTCCACTCCACTTTTGTCCACTGCACACCACTGCACTCCACTGCACTCCACTGCACTCCACTCCACTCCACTCCACTCCACTCCACTCCACTCCACTCCACTGCAATGCACTCCACTCCACTCCACACCACTCCACTCCACTCAACTCCACTCCACACTACTCAACTCCACTCCTCTCCTCTCCTCTCCTCTCCTCTCCTTTCCTTTCCACTCCACTCCACTCCACTCCACTCCACTCGTCTCCACTCCACTCGTCTCCACTCCACTGCACTCCACTCCACTCCACTCCTCTGCTCTCCACTCCACTCCACTCCACTGCACTCCACTCCACTCCACTCCTCTCCACTATACTCCACTCCACTCCACTCCACTGCACTCCACTCCACTGCACTGCACTCGTCTCCACTCCACTCAACTCCACTTCTGTCCACTCCACTCCACACCACTCCACTCCACTCCACTCCACTCCACTCCACTCCACTCCACTCCACTCCACTCCACTCCACTCCACTCCACTCCACTATACTCCACTCCACTCCACTCCACTCCACTCCACAGAACTCCACTCCACTCCACTCCACTCCACTCCACTCCACTCAACTCCACAGAACTCCACTCCACTCCACTCCACTCCACTCCACTCCACTCCACTCCACTCCACTCCACTCCACTCCTTTCCACTCCACTCCTTTCCACTCCACTCCACTCCACTCCACTCCACTCCACTGCACTCCACTCCACTCCTCTCAACTCCACTGCACTCTACTCCTCTCCACTCCTCTGCTCTCCACTGCACTCCTCTCCACTCCACTCCACTCCTCTCCACTATACTCCACTCCACTCCACTCCAGTGCACTCCACTCCACTCCACTTCACTCCACTCCACTGCACTGCACTCGTCTCCACTCCACTCCACTCCACTCCACTCCTCTCCTTTCCACTCCACTCCACTCCACTCCACTCCACTCCACTGCACTGCACTCGTCTCCACTCCACTCCACTCCACTCCACTCCTCTCCTTTCCACTCCACTCCACTCCACTCCACTCCACTCCACTCCACTCCAATCCACTCCACTCCACTCCAGTGCACTCCACTCCACTTCACTCCACACGACTCCACTCCACTCCACTCCACTCCACTTTTGTCCACTCCACTCCACTGCACTCCACTGCACTCAACTCCACTCCACTCCACTCCACTTTTGTCCACTCCACTCCACTGCACTCCACTCCACTCCACTCAACTCCACTCCACTCCACTCCACTCCACTCCACTCCACTGAACTCCACTGCACTCCTCTCCTTTCCACTCCACTCCACTCCACTCCACTCCACTCCACTCCACTCCACTCCACTCCACTCCACTCCACTCCACTCCACTCCACTCCTCTCTTTTCCACTCCACTCCACTCCACTCCACTCCACTCCTCTACATTCAACTTCTCTCCATTGCACTCCACTCCACACTACTTATCTCCTCTTTTCTCCTTTCCACTCTACTACACTCCACTCCACTCCACTCCACTCGTCTCCACTCCACTCCACTCCACTCCTCTGCACTCCACTCCTCTCCACTCCTCTGCTCTCCACTCCACTCCACTCCACTCCACTCCACTCCACTCCACTCCACTCCACTCCACTCCACTCCACTCCACTCCACTCCACTCCACTCCACAGTACTCCATCCGACTCCACACCACTCCACACGTTTCTACTCCACTCCACTCCACTCCACTCCACTCCACTCCACTCCACTCCACTCCACTCCACTCCACTCCACTCCACTCCTCTCTTTTCCACTCCACTCCACTCCACTCCACTCCACTCCTCTACATTCAACTTCTCTCCATTGCACTCCACTCCACACTACTTATCTCCTCTTTTCTCCTTTCCACTCTACTACACTCCACTCCACTCCACTCCACTCCACTCGTCTCCACTCCACTCCACTCCACTCCTCTGCACTCCACTCCTCTCCACTCCTCTGCTCTCCACTCCACTCCACTCCACTCCACTCCTCTCCACTCCACTCCAATCCACTCCACAGTACTCCATCCGACTCCACACCACTCCACACGTTTCAACTCCACTCCACTCCAATCCACTCCACTCCACTCCACTCCACTCCTCTCCTTTCCACTCCACTCCACTCCACTCCACTCCACTCCAATCCACTCCACTCGTCTCCACTCCACTCGTCTCCACTCCACTCCACTCCACTCCACTCCACTCCACTCCACTCCACTCCTCTCCTTTCCACTCTACTCCACTCCACTCCACTCCACTCCACTCCACTCCTCTACATTCAACTTCTCTCCATTACACTCCACTCCACTCCACTCCTCAACTCCACTCCACTCCTAAACTCCACTCCAATCCACTCCACTCCTCTCCACTCGTCTCCACTCCACTCGTCGCCACTAAATTCCACTCCTCTACTTTCTACTTCTCTCCATTCCACTCCACTCCACTTCACTCCACACTACTCATGTCCTCTCCTCTCCTTTCCACTCCACTCCTTTCCACTCCAATCCACTCCATTCCCCTCCAATCCATTCCACTCCACTCCATTCCACTCCACTCCACTCCACTCCACTCCACTCCACTCCACTCCACTCCACTCCACTCCACTCCACTCCACTCCATTCCATTCCACTCCACTGCATTCCACTCCACTCCACTCCACTCCACTCCACTCCACTCCACTCCACTCCACTCCACTCGACTCCTCTCGTCTGCACTCCACTCCACTCTATTGCACTCGACTCCACTCCTCTCCACTCCACTCCACTCCACTCCACTCCTTTAAACTCCACTCCACTAAACTCCTCTCGACTGCACTCCACTCCACTCCACTCCATTCCACTCCACTCCACTCCACTCCACTTGTCTCCACTCCACTCAACTCCACTCCACTCAGCTCCAATCCAGTCCACTCCACTCCACTCCAATCCACTCCACTCCTCTCCACTGCACTCCATTCCACTCCACTCCACTGCACTCCACTCCTCTCCACTCCTCTCCACTCCACTGCACTCCACTCGTCTCCTCTCCTCTCCACTGCACTCCACTCCACTCCACTGCACTCCACTGCACTCCACTATACTCCATTACACTCCACTCCACTCCACTCCACTCCACTCGTCTCCACTCCACTCCACTCCACTCCTCTGCACTCCACTCCTCTCCACTCCTCTGCTCTCCACTCCACTCCAGTCTCCACTCCACTCCACTCCTTTATACTCCACTCCACTCGTCTCCACTCCACTCTTCTCCACTCCACTGCATTCCACTCCTCTCCAATCCTCTGCTCTCCACTCTACTCCAATCCACTGCACTCCACTCCACTCCTCTCCACTATACTCCACTCCACTCCACTCCACTGCACTCCACTCCACTGCACTGCACTCGTCTCCACTCCACTCAACTCCACTTCTGTCCACTCCACTCCACACCACTCCACTCCACTCCACTCCACTCCACTCCACTCCACTCCACTCCACTCCACTCCACTATACTCCACTCCACTCCACTCCACAGAACTCCACTCCACTCCACTCCACTCCACTCCACTCGTCTCCACTCCACTGCACTCCACTGCACTCCACTCCACTCCATTCCACTCCACTCAACTCCACTCCACTCCACTCCACTCCACTCCACTATACTCCACTCCACTCCACTCCACTCCAGTGTACTCCACTCCACTACACTCCTCTCCAGTCGTCTCCAATCCACTCCACTCCACTCCACTTTTGTCCACTGCACACCACTGCACTCCACTCCACTGCACTCCACTCCACTCCACTCCACTCCACTCCAGTGCACTCCACTCCACTCCACTCCTCTCCAGTCGTCTCCACTCCACTCCACTCCACTCCACTTTTCTCCTTTCCACTCAACTCCACTGCACTCAACTCCACTCCTCTACATTAAACTTCTCTCCATTACACTCGACTCCACACTACTCATCTCCTCTTTTCTCCTTTCCACTCTACTACACTCCACTCCACTCCACTCCACTCGTCTCCACTCCACTTTACTCCACTCAACTCGTCTCCACTCCACTCCACTCCTCTCTCCTCCACTCCACTCCACTCCACTCCACTCCACTCCACTCCACTATACTCCACTCGTCTCCACTCCACTCCACTATACTCCACTCGTCTCCACTCCACTCCACTGCACTCCACTCCACTCCACTCAACTCCACTCCACTCCACTCCACTCCACTTTTGTCCACTCCACTCCACTTCACTCCACTGCACTCCACTCCACTGCACTCCACTCCACTCCACTCCACTCCACTCCATACCACTCCACTCCACTCCACTTCCCACTACACAACTCCTCTCCTCTCCTCTCCTCTCCTCTCCTCTCCTCTCCTCTCCTCTCCTCTCCTCTCCTCTCCTCTCCTCTCCTCTCCTCTCCTCTCCTCTCCTCTCCTCTCCTCTCCTCTCCTCTCCTCTCCTCTCCTCTCCTCTCCTCTCCTCTCCTCTCCTCTCCTCTCCTCTCCTCTCCTCTCGTCTGCACTCCACTCCACTCTATTGCACTCGACTCCACTCCTCTCCACTCCTCTCCACTCCACTCCACTCCAATTCACTCCACTCCACTCCACTCCACTCCACTCGTCTCCACTCCACTCGTCTCCACTCCACTGCACTCCACTCCACTCCACTCCTCTGCTCTCCACTCCACTCCACTCCACTGCACTCCACTCCACTCCTCTCCACTATACTCCACTCCACTCCACTCCACTGCACTCCACTCCACTGCACTGCACTCGTCTCCACTCCACTCAACTCCACTTCTGTCCACTCCACTCCACACCTCTCCACTCCACTCCACTCCACTCCACTCCACTCCACTCCACTCCACTCCACTCCACAGAACTCCACTCCACTCCACTCCACTCCACTCCACTCCACTCCACTCCACAGAACTCCACTCCACTCCACTCCACTCCACTCCACTCCACTCCACTCCACTCCACTCCACTCCACTCCACTCGTCTCCACTCCACTCCACTTCACTCCACTTTTCTCCTTTCCACTCAACTCCACTCTACTCAACTCCACTCCTCTACATTCAACTTCTCTCCATTACACTCCACTCCACACTACTCATCTCCTCTTTTCTCCTTTCCACTCTACTACACTCCACGCCACTCCACTCCACTCGTCTCCACTCCACTTTACTCCACTCAACTCGTCTCCACTCCACTCCACTCCTCTCCACTCTACTCCACTCCACTCCACTCCACTCCACTATACTCCACTCGTCTCCACTCCACTCCACTATACTCCACTCGTCTCCACTCCACTCCACTCCACTCCACTCCACTCCACTCCACTCCACTCCACTCCACTCCACTCCACTCCACTTTTGTCCACTCCACTCCACTCCACTATACTCCACTCCACTCCACTCCACTCCACTCCACTCCACTCCACTCCACTCCACTCCACTCCACTCCACTCGTCTCCACTCCACTCAACTCCTCTGCTCTCCACTCCACTCCACTCCACTCCACTCCACTCCACTCCACTCCACTCCACTCCACTCCACTCCACTCCACTCCACTCCACTCCACTCCACTCGTCTCCACTCCACTCCACTCCACTCCACTTTTCTCCTTTCCACTCAACTCCACTCCACTCAACTCCACTCCTCTACATTAAACTTCTCTCCATTACACTCGACTCCACACTACTCATCTCCTCTTTTCTCCTTTCCACTCTACTACACTCCACTCCACTCCACTCCACACGTCTCCACTCCACTTTACTCCACTCAACTCGTCTCCACTCCACTCCACTCCTCTCTCCTCCACTCCACTCCACTCCACTCCACTCCACTCCACTCCACTCCACTCCACTCCACTCCACTCCACTCGTCTCCACTCCACTCCACTATACTCCACTCGTCTCCACTCCACTCCACTGCACTCCACTCCACTCCACTCAACTCCACTCCACTCCACTCCACTCCACTTTTGTCCACTCCACTCCACTTCACTCCACTGCACTCCACTCCACTCCACTCCACTCCACTCCACTCCACTCCACTCCACTCCACTCCACTCCACTCCACTCCACTCCATACCACTCCACTCCACTCCACTTCCCACTACACAACTCCTCTCCTCTCCTCTCCTCTCCTCTCCTCTCCTCTCCTCTCCTCTCCTCTCCTCTCCTCTCCTCTCCTCTCCTCTCCTCTCCTCTCCTCTCCTCTCCTCTCCTCTCCTCTCCTCTCCTCTCCTCTCCTCTCCTCTCCTCTCCTCTCCTCTCCTCTCCTCTCCTCTCCTCTCCTCTCCTCTCCTCTCCTCTCCTCTCCTCTCCTCTCCTCTCGTCTGCACTCCACTCCACTCTATTGCACTCGACTCCACTCCTCTCCACTCCTCTCCACTCCTCTCCACTCCTCTCCACTCCACTCCACTCCAATTCACTCCACTCCACTCCACTCCACTCCACTCCACTCCACTCCACTCCACTCCACTCCAATATACTCCACTCCACTCCACTCCACTCCAGTGCACTCCACTCCACTCCACTCCTCTCCAGTCGTCTCCACTCCACTCCACTCCACTCCACTTTTGTCCACTGCACACCACTGCACTCCACTGCACTCCACTGCACTCCACTCCACTCCACTCCACTCCACTCCACTCCACTCCACTGCAATGCACTCCACTCCACTCCACACCACTCCACTCCACTCAACTCCACTCCACACCACTCATCTCCACTCCTCTCCTCTCCTCTCCTTTCCTTTCCACTCCACTCCACTCCACTCCACTCGTCTCCACTCCACTCGTCTCCACTCCACTGCACTCCACTCCTCTCCACTCCTCTGCTCTCCACTCCACTCCACTCCACTGCACTCCACTCCACTCCACTCCTCTCCACTATACTCCACTCCACTCCACTCCACTGCACTCCACTCCACTGCACTGCACTCGTCTCCACTCCACTCAACTCCACTTCTGTCCACTCCACTCCACACCACTCCACTCCACTCCACTCCACTCCACTCCACTCCACTCCACTCCACTCCACTCCACTCCACTCCACTCAACAGAACTCCACTCCACTCCACTCCACTCCACTCCACTCCACTCCACTCCACTCCACTCCAATCCAATCCACTCCACTCCACTCAAGTGCACTCCACTCCACTCCACTCCACTCCACTCCACTCCACTCCACTCCACTCCACTCCACTCCACTCCATTCCACTCCACTCCACTCGTCTCCACTCCACACTACTCAACTCCACTCCTCTCCTCTCCTCTCCTTTCCTTTCCACTCCACTCCACTCCACTCCACTCCACTCGTCTCCACTCCACTCGTCTCCACTCCACTGCACTCCACTCCACTGCACTGCACTCGTCTCCACTCCACTCAACTCCACTTCTGTCCACTCCACTCCACACCACTCCACTCCACTCCACTCCACTCCACTCCACTCCACTCCACTCCACTCCACTCCACTCCACTCCACTCCACTCCACTCCACTCCACAGAACTCCACTCCACTCCACTCCACTCCACTCCACTCCACTCCACTCCACTCCACTCGTCTCCATTCCACTCAACTCCACAGAACTCCACTCCACTCCACTCCACTCCACTCCACTCCACTCCACTCCACTCCACTCCACTCCACTCGTCTCCACTCCACTCCACTCCACTCCACTCCACTCCACTTTTCTCCTTTCCACTCAACTCCACTCTACTCAACTCCACTCCTCTACATTAAACTTCTCTCCATTACACTCCACTCCACACTACTCATCTCCTCTTTTCTCCTTTCCACTCTACTACACTCCACTCCACTCCACTCCATTCGTCTCCACTCCACTTTACTCCACTCAACTCGTCTCCACTCCACTCCACTCCTCTCCACTCTACTCCACTCCACTCCACTCCACTCCACTATACTCCACTCGTCTCCACTGCACTCCACTATACTCCACTCGTCTCCACTCCACTCCACTCCACTCCACTCCACTCCACTCCACTTTTGTCCACTCCAATCCACTGCACTCCACTGCACTCCACTGCACTCCACTCCACTCCATTCCACTCCACTCAACTCCACTCCACTCCACTCCACTCCACTCCACTCCACTCGTCTCCACTCCACTCCACTCCACTCCACTCCACTCCACTTTTCTCCTTTCCACTCAACTCCACTCTACTCAACTCCACTCCTCTACATTAAACTTCTCTCCATTACACTCCACTCCACACTACTCATCTCCTCTTTTCTCCTTTCCACTCTACTACACTCCACTCCACTCCACTCCATTCGTCTCCACTCCACTTTACTCCACTCAACTCGTCTCCACTCCACTCCACTCCTCTCCACTCTACTCCACTCCACTCCACTCCACTCCACTCCACTCCACTTTTGTCCACTCCAATCCACTGCACTCCACTGCACTCCACTGCACTCCACTCCACTCCATTCCACTCCACTCAACTCCACTCCACTCCAATCCACTCCACTCCACTATACTCCACTCCACTCCACTCCACTCCAGTGTACTCCACTCCACTCCACTCCTCTCCAGTCGTCTCCAATCCACTCCACTCCACTCCACTTTTGTCCACTGCACACCACTGCACTCCACTCCACTGCACTCCACTCCACTCCACAGAACTCCACTCCACTCCACTCCACTCCACTCCACTCCACTCCACTCCACTCCACTCGTCTCCATTCCACTCAACTCCACTCCACTCCACTCCACTCCACTCCACTCCACTCCACTCCACTCCACTCCACTCGTCTCCACTCCACTCGTCTCCACTCCACTCCACTCCACTCCACTTTTCTCCTTTCCACTCAACTCCACTCTACTCAACTCCACTCCTCTACATTAACTTCTCTCCATTACACTCCACTCCACACTACTCATCTCCTCTTTTCTCCTTTCCACTCTACTACACTCCACTCCACTCCACTCCACTCGTCTCCACTCCACATTACTCCACTCAACTCGTCTCCACTCCACACTACTCCACTCCACTCTACTCCACTCCACTCCACTCCACTCCACTATACTCCACTCGTCTCCACTCCACTCCACTATACTCCACTCGTCTCCACTCCACTCCACTCCACTCCACTCCACTCCACTCCACTCCACTCCACTCCACTTTTGTCCACTCCAATCCACTGCACTCCACTGCACTCCACTGCACTCCACTGCACTCCACTGCACTCCACTCCACTCCATTCCACTCCACTCAACTCCACTCCACTCCACTCCACTCCACTATACTCCACTCCACTCCACTCCACTCCACTCCACTCCAGTGTACTCCACTCCACTCCACTCCTCTCCAGTCGTCTCCAATCCACTCCACTCCACTCCACTTTTGTCCACTGCACACCACTGCACTCCACTCCACTGCACTCCACTCCACTCCACTCCACTCCACTCCAGTGCACTCCACTCCACTCCACTCCTCTCCAGTCGTCTCCACTCCACTCCACTCCACTCCACTTTTGTCCACTGCACACCACTCCACTCCACTCCACTCCACTCCACTCCACGCCACTCCACTCCACACTACTCAACTCCACTCCACTCCACTCCAGTGCACTCCACTCCACTCCACTCCTCTCCAGTCGTCTCCAATCCACTCCACTCCACTTTTGTCCACTGCACACCACTGCACTCCACTGCACTCCACTCCACTCCACTCCACTCCAGTGCACTCCACTCCACTCCACTCCTCTCCAGTCGTCTCCACTCCACTCCACTCCACTCCACTCGTCTCCACTCCACTCCACTGCACTCCACTTTACTGCACTCCACTCCACTCCACTCCACTCCACTCCACTCCACTCCACTCCAATCCAATCCACTCCACTCCACTCAAGTGCACTCCACTCCACTTCACTCCACACGACTCCACTCCACTCCACTGCACTCCACTCCACTCCACTCCACTCCACTCCACTCCACTCCACTCCACTCCACTCCACTCCACGCCACTCCACTCCACACTACTCAACTCCACTCCACTCCACTCCAGTGCACTCCACTCCACTCCACTCCTCTCCAGTCGTCTCCAATCCACTCCACTCCACTTTTGTCCACTGCACACCACTGCACTCCACTCCACTCCACTCCACTCCACTCCACTCCAGTGCACTCCACTCCACTCCACTCCTCTCCAGTCGTCTCCACTCCACTCCACTCCACTCCACTCGTCTCCACTCCACTCCACTGCACTCCACTTTACTGCACTCCACTCCACTCCACTCCACTCCACTCCACTCCACTCCACTCCACTCCACTCCACTCCACTCCAATCCAATCCACTCCACTCCACTCAAGTGCACTCCACTCCACTTCACTCCACACGACTCCACTCCACTCCACTGCACTCCACTCCACTCGTCTCCACTCCACTCCACTCCACTCCACTCCACTCCACTCCACTCCACACCACTCCACTCCACTCCACTCCACTTTTGTCCACTGCACTCCACTGCACTCCACTGCACTCCACTGCACTTCACTCCACTCCACTCCACTCCACTCCACTCCACTCCACTCCACTCCACTCCACTCCACTCCACTCCACTCCATTCCACTCCACTCAACTCCACTCCACTCCACTCAACTCCACTCCAATCCACTCCACTCCACTCTTGTCCACTCCACTCCACTCCACTCCACTCCACTCCACTCCACTCCACTCCACTCCACTCCACTCCACTCCTCTCCAATATACTCCACTCCACTCCACTCCACTGCACTCCACTCCACTGCTCTGCACTCGTCTCCACTCCACTCAACTCCACTTCTGTCCACTCCACTTCACTCCACTCCACTCCACTCCACAGAACTCCACTCCACTCCACTCCACTCCACTCCACAGAACTCCACTCCACTCCACTCCACTCCACTCCACTCCACTCGTCTCCACTCCACTCAACTCCTCTCCTTTCCACTCCACTCCACTCCACTCCACTCCACTCCACTCCACTCCACTCCAGTGCACTCCACTCCATTTCACTCCACACGACTCCACTCCACTCCACTGCACTCCACTCCACTCGTCTCCACTCCACTCAACTCCTCTCCTTTCCACTCCACTCCACTCCACTCTACTCCACTCCACTCCACTCGTCTCCACTCCACTCCAGTGCACTCCACTCCACTTCACTCCACACGACTCCACTCCACTGCACTCCACTGCACTCCACTGCACTGCACTCCACTCCACTCCACTCCACTCCACTCCACTCCACTCCACTCCACTCCACTCCACTCCACTCCACTCCACTCCACTTTTGTCCACTCCATTCCACTGCACTCCACTGCACTCCACTGCACTCCACTGCACTGCACTGCACTCCACTCCACTCCACTTTTGTCCACTCCATTCCACTGCACTCCACTGCACTCCACTGCACTCCACTGCACTGCACTCCACTCCACTCCACTCCATTCCACTCCACTCAACTCCAATCCACTCCACTCCACTTTTGTCCACTCCACTCCACTGCACTCCACTGCACTCCACTGCACTCCACTCCACTGCACTCCACTCCACTGCACTCCACTGCACTCCACTCCACTCCACTCCACTCCACTTGTCTCCACTCCACTCCACTCCACTGCACTCCACTGCACTCCACTGCACTCCACTGCACTCCACTGCACTCCACTGCACTCCACTCCACTCCACTCCACTCCACTCCACTCCACTCCACTTGTCTCCACTCCACTCCACTCCACTCCACTGCACTCCACTCCACTCCACTCCACTCCACTCCACTCCACTCCACTCCACTCCACTTGTCTCCACTCCACTCCACTCCACTCCTTTCCACTCCACTCCTTTCCACTCCACTCCACTCGTCTCCACTCCACTCGTCTCCACTCCACTGCACTCCACTCCTCTCCACTCCTCTGCTCTCCACTCCAGTGCACTCCACTCCACTTCACTCCACACGACTCCACTCCACTCCACTGCGCTCCACTCAACTCGTCTCCACTCCACTCCACTCCACTCCACTCCACTTTTGTCCACTCCACTCCACTCCACTCCACTCCACTCCACTCCACTCCACTCCACTCCACTCCACTCCACTCCACTCCACTCCACTCCACTCCACTCCACTCGTCTCCACTCCACTTCACTCCACTGCACTCCACTCCACTCCACTCCACTCCTCTCCACTCCACTCCACTCCACTCCTCTCGACTGCACTCCACTCCACTGCACTCCACTCCAATCCACTCCACTCCACTGCACTCCACTCCACTCCACTCCACTCCACTCCACTCCACTCCACTCCACTTCACTCCACACGACTCCACTCCACTCCACTGCACTCCACTCAACTCGTCTCCACTCCACTCCACTCCACTCCACTTTTGTCCACTCCACTCCACTGCAATCCACTCCACTACACTCCACTCCACTCCACTCCACTCGTCTCCGCTCCACTTCACTCCTCTGCACTCCACTCCACTCCACTCCACTCCACTCCACTCCACTCCTCTCGACTGCACTCCACTCCACTGCACTCCACTCCAATCCACTCCACTCCACTCCAGTGCACTCCAGTCCACTTCACTCCACACGACTCCACTCCACTCCACTCCACTCCACTCCACCCTTGTCCACTCCACTCCACTGCACTCCACTCCACTCCACTGCACTCCACTGCACTCCACTGCACTCCACTCCACTCCACTCCACTCCATTCCACTCCACTCCACTCCACTCGTCTCCACTCCACTTTACTCCAGTCAACTCGTCTCCACTCCACTCCACTCCACTCCACTCTACTCCACTCCACTCCACTCCACTCCACTATACTCCACTCGTCTCCACTCCACTCCACTATACTCCACTCGTCTCCACTCCACTCCACTCCACTCCACTCCACTCCACTCCACTCCACTCCACTCCACTCCACTTTTGTCCACTCCAATCCACTGCACTCCACTGCACTCCACTGCACTCCACTCCACTCCACTCCACTCCACTCCACTTTTGTCCACTCCAATCCACTGCACTCCACTGCACTCCACTGCACTCCACTGCACTCCACTGCACTCCACTGCACTCCATTCCACTCCACTCAACTCCACTCCACTCCACTCCACTCCACTCCACTCCACTCCACTCCACTCCACTATACTCCACTCCACTCCACTCCACTCCACTCCAGTGTACTCCACTCCACTCCACTCCTCTCCAGTCGTCTCCAATCCACTCCACTCCACTCCACTTTTGTCCACTGCACACCACTGCACTCCACTCCACTGCACTCCACTCCACTCCACTCCACTCCACTCCAGTGCACTCCACTCCACTCCACTCCTCTCTAGTCGTCTCCACTCCACTCCACTCCACTCCACTTTTGTCCACTGCACACCACTCCACTCCACTCCACTCCACTCCACTCCACGCCACTCCACTCCACACTACTCAACTCCACTCCACTCCACTCCAGTGCACTCCACTCCACTCCACTCCTCTCCAGTCGTCTCCAATCCACTCCACTCCACTTTTGTCCACTGCACACCACTGCACTCCACTGCACTCCACTCCACTCCACTCCACTCCAGTGCACTCCACTCCACTCCACTCCTCTCCAGTCGTCTCCACTCCACTCCACTCCACTCCACTCGTCTCCACTCCACTCCACTGCACTCCACTTTACTGCACTCCACTCCACTCCACTCCACTCCACTCCACTCCACTCCACTCCAATCCAATCCACTCCACTCCACTCAAGTGCACTCCACTCCACTTCACTCCACACGACTCCACTCCACTCCACTGCACTCCACTCCACTCCACTCCACTCCACTCCACTCCACTCCACTCCACTCCAGTGCACTCCACTCCACTCCACTCCTCTCCAGTCGTCTCCACTCCACTCCACTCCACTCGTCTCCACTCCACTCCACTGCACTCCACTTTTCTGCACTCCACTCCACTCCACTCCACTCCACTCCACTCCACTCCACTCCACTCCACTCCACTCCAATCCAATCCACTCCACTCCACTCAAGTGCACTCCACTCCACTTCACTCCACACGACTCCACTCCACTCCACTGCACTCCACTCCACTCGTCTCCACTCCACTCCACTCCACTCCACTCCACACCACTCCACTCCACTCCACTCCACTTTTGTCCACTGCACTCCACTGCACTCCACTGCACTCCACTGCACTTCACTCCACTCCACTCCACTCCACTCCACTCCACTCCATTCCACTCCACTCAACTCCACTCAACTCCACTCCAATCCACTCTTCTCCACTCTTGTCCACTCCACTCCACTCCACTCCACTCCACTCCACTCCACTCCACTCCACTCCACTCCACTCCACTCCACTCCACTCCTCTCCAATATACTCCACTCCACTCCACTCCACTGCACTCCACTCCACTGCTCTGCACTCGTCTCCACTCCACTCAACTCCACTTCTGTCCACTCCACTTCACTCCACTCCACTCCACTCCACAGAACTCCACTCCACTCCACTCCACTCCACAGAACTCCACTCCACTCCACTCCACTCCACTCCACTCCACTCCACTCCACTCGTCTCCACTCCACTCAACTCCTCTCCTTTCCACTCCACTCCACTCCACTCCACTCCACTCCACTCCACTCCACTCCACTCCACTCCACTCGTCTCCACTCCACTCCACTGCACTCCACTTTACTGCACTCCACTCCACTCCACTCCACTCCACTCCACTCCACTCCACTCCACTCCACTCCAGTGCACTCCACTCCATTTCACTCCACACGACTCCACTCCACTCCACTGCACTCCACTCCACTCGTCTCCACTCCACTCAACTCCTCTCCTTTCCACTCCACTCCACTCCACTCTACTCCACTCCACTCCACTCCACTCGTCTCCACTCCACTCCAGTGCACTCCACTCCACTTCACTCCACACGACTCCACTCCACTGCACTCCACTCCACTCCACTCCACTCCACTCCACTCCACTCCACTCCACTCCACTCCACTCCACTCAATCCCACTCCACTTTTGTCCACTCCATTCCACTGCACTCCACTGCACTCCACTGCACTCCACTGCACTGCACTCCACTCCACTCCACTCCACTTTTGTCCACTCCATTCCACTGCACTCCACTGCACTCCACTGCACTCCACTGCACTGCACTCCACTCCACTCCACTCCACTCAACTCCAATCCACTCCACTCCACTTTTGTCCACTCCACTCCACTGCACTCCACTGCACTCCACTCCACTGCACTCCACTCCACTCCACTCCACTCCACTCCACTCCACTCCACTCCACTCCACTCCACTCCACTCCACTCCACTTGTCTCCACTCCACTCCACTCCACTCCACTGCACTCCACTCCACTCCACTACACTCCACTCCACTCGTCTCCACTCCACTCCACTCCACTCCACTCCACTCCACTTTTGTCCACTCCACTCCACTGCACTCCACTGCACTCCACTGCACTCCACTGCACTCCACTCCACTCCACTCCACTCCACTCCACTGCACTCCACTCCACTGCACTGCACTCGTCTCCACTCCACTCAACTCCACTTCTGTCCACTCCACTCCACACCACTCCACTCCACTCCACTCCACTCCACTCCACTCCACTCCACTCCACTCCACTCCACTCCACTCCACTCCACTCCACTATACTCCACTCCACTCCACTCCACTCCACTCCACTCCACTCCACTCCACTCCACTCCACAGAACTCCACTCCACTCCACTCCACTCCACTCCACTCCACTCCACTCCACTCGTCTCCATTCCACTCAACTCCACAGAACTCCACTCCACTCCACTCCACTCCACTCCACTCCACTCCACTCCACTCCACTCCACTCCACTCGTCTCCACTCCACTCCACTCCACTCCACTCCACTCCAGTGTACTCCACTCCACTCCTCTCCAGTCGTCTCCAATCCACTCCACTCCACTCCACTTTTGTCCACTGCACACCACTGCACTCCACTCCACTGCACTCCACTCCACTCCACTCCACTCCACTCCAGTGCACTCCACTCCACTCCACTCCTCTCCAGTCGTCTCCACTCCACTCCACTCCACTCCACTTTTCTCCTTTCCACTCAACTCCACTCCACTCAACTCCACTCCTCTACATTAAACTTCTCTCCATTACACTCGACTCCACACTACTCATCTCCTCTTTTCTCCTTTCCACTCTACTACACTCCACTCCACTCCACTCCACTCGTCTCCACTCCACTTTACTCCACTCAACTCGTCTCCACTCCACTCCACTCCTCTCTCCTCCACTCCACTCCACTCCACTCCACTCCACTCCACTCCACTCCACTCCACTATACTCCACTCGTCTCCACTCCACTCCACTATACTCCACTCGTCTCCACTCCACTCCACTGCACTCCACTCCACTCCACTCAACTCCACTCCACTCCACTCCACTCCACACCACTTTTGTCCACTCCACTCCACTTCACTCCACTGCACTCCACTCCACTCCACTCCACTCAACTCCACTCCACTCCACTCCATACCACTCCACTCCACTCCACTTCCCACTACACAACTCCTCTCCTCTCCTCTCCTCTCCTTTCCTCTCCTCTCCTCTCCTCTCCTCTCCTCTCCTCTCCTCTCCTCTCCTCTCCTCTCCTCTCCTCTCCTCTCCTCTCCTCTCCTCTCCTCTCCTCTCCTCTCCTCTCCTCTCCTCTCCTCTCCTCTCCTCTCCTCTCCTCTCCTCTCCTCTCGTCTGCACTCCACTCCACTCTATTGCACTCGACTCCACTCCTCTCCACTCCTCTCCACTCCACTCCACTCCAATTCACTCCACTCCACTCCACTCCACTCCACTCCACTCCAATATACTCCACTCCACTCCACTCCACTCCAGTGCACTCCACTCCACTCCACTCCTCTCCAGTCGTCTCCACTCCACTCCACTCCACTCCACTCCACTTTTGTCCACTGCACACCACTGCACTCCACTGCACTCCACTGCACTCCACTCCACTCCACTCCACTCCACTCCACTCCACTCCACTCCACTGCAATGCACTCCACTCCACTCCACACCACTCCACTCCACTCAACTCCACTCCACACTACTCAACTCCACTCCTCTCCTCTCCTCTCCTCTCCTTTCCTTTCCACTCCACTCCACTCCACTCCACTCCACTCGTCTCCACTCCACTCGTCTCCACTCCACTGCACTCCACTCCACTCCACTCCTCTGCTCTCCACTCCACTCCACTCCACTGCACTCCACTCCACTCCACTCCTCTCCACTATACTCCACTCCACTCCACTCCACTGCACTCCACTCCACTGCACTGCACTCGTCTCCACTCCACTCAACTCCACTTCTGTCCACTCCACTCCACACCACTCCACTCCACTCCACTCCACTCCACTCCACTCCACTCCACTCCACTCCACTCCACTCCACTCCACTCCACTCCACTCCACTCCACTCCACTCCACTATACTCCACTCCACTCCACTCCACTCCACTCCACAGAACTCCACTCCACTCCACTCCACTCCACTCCACTCCACTCAACTCCACAGAACTCCACTCCACTCCACTCCACTCCACTCCACTCCACTCCACTCCACTCCACTCCTTTCCACTCCACTCCACTCCACTCCACTCGTCTGCACTCCACTCCACTCCACTGCACTCCACTCCACTCCTCTCAACTCCACTGCACTCTACTCCTCTCCACTCCTCTGCTCTCCACTGCACTCCTCTCCACTCCACTCCACTCCTCTCCACTATACTCCACTCCACTCCACTCCAGTGCACTCCACTCCACTCCACTTCACTCCACTCCACTGCACTGCACTCGTCTCCACTCCACTCCACTCCACTCCACTCCTCTCCTTTCCACTCCACTCCACTCCACTCCACTCCACTCCACTGCACTGCACTCGTCTCCACTCCACTCCACTCCACTCCACTCCTCTCCTTTCCACTCCACTCCACTCCACTCCACTCCACTCCACTCCACTCCACTCCACTCCAATCCACTCCACTCCACTCCAGTGCACTCCACTCCACTTCACTCCACACGACTCCACTCCACTCCACTCCACTCCACTTTTGTCCACTCCACTCCACTGCACTCCACTGCACTCAACTCCACTCCACTCCACTCCACTTTTGTCCACTCCACTCCACTGCACTCCACTCCACTCCACTCAACTCCACTCCACTCCACTCCACTCCACTCCACTGAACTCCACTGCACTCCTCTCCTTTCCACTCCACTCCACTCCACTCCACTCTACTACACTCCACTCCACTCCACTCCACTCCACTCCACTCCTCTCTTTTCCACTCCACTCCACTCCACTCCACTCCACTCCACTCCTCTACATTCAACTTCTCTCCATTGCACTCCACTCCACACTACTTATCTCCTCTTTTCTCCTTTCCACTCTACTACACTCCACTCCACTCCACTCCACTCGTCTCCACTCCACTCCACTCCACTCCTCTGCACTCCACTCCTCTCCACTCCTCTGCTCTCCACTCCACTCCACTCCACTCCACTCCACTCCACTCCACTCCACTCCACTCCACTCCACTCCACTCCACTCCACTCCACTCCACTCCACAGTACTCCATCCGACTCCACACCACTCCACACGTTTCTACTCCACTCCACTCCACTCCACTCCACTCCACTCCACTCCACTCCACTCCACTCCACTCCACTCCACTCCACTCCTCTCTTTTCCACTCCACTCCACTCCACTCCACTCCACTCCACTCCTCTACATTCAACTTCTCTCCATTGCACTCCACTCCACACTACTTATCTCCTCTTTTCTCCTTTCCACTCTACTACACTCCACTCCACTCCACTCCACTCCACTCGTCTCCACTCCACTCCACTCCACTCCTCTGCACTCCACTCCTCTCCACTCCTCTGCTCTCCACTCCACTCCACTCCACTCCACTCCTCTCCACTCCACTCCAATCCACTCCACAGTACTCCATCCGACTCCACACCACTCCACACGTTTCAACTCCACTCCACTCCAATCCACTCCACTCCACTCCACTCCACTCCACTCCTCTCCTTTCCACTCCACTCCACTCCACTCCACTCCAATCCACTCCACTCGTCTCCACTCCACTCGTCTCCACTCCACTCCACTCCACTCCACTCCACTCCACTCCACTCCACTCCACTCCTCTCCTTTCCACTCTACTCCACTCCACTCCACTCCACTCCACTCCACTCCACTCCTCTACATTCAACTTCTCTCCATTACACTCCACTCCACTCCACTCCTCAACTCCACTCCACTCCTAAACTCCACTCCAATCCACTCCACTCCTCTCCACTCGTCTCCACTCCACTCGTCGCCACTAAATTCCACTCCTCTACTTTCTACTTCTCTCCATTCCACTCCACTCCACTTCACTCCACACTACTCATGTCCTCTCCTCTCCTTTCCACTCCACTCCTTTCCACTCCAATCCACTCCATTCCCCTCCAATCCATTCCACTCCACTCCATTCCACTCCAGTCCACTCCACTCCACTCCACTCCACTCCACTCCACTCCACTCCACTCCACTCCACTCCATTCCATTCCACTCCACTGCATTCCACTCCACTCCACTCCACTCCACTCCACTCCACTCCACTCCACTCCACTCGACTCCTCTCGTCTGCACTCCACTCCACTCTATTGCACTCGACTCCACTCCTCTCCACTCCACTCCACTCCACTCCACTCCTTTAAACTCCACTCCACTAAACTCCTCTCGACTGCACTCCACTCCACTCCACTCCATTCCACTCCACTCCACTCCACTCCACTTGTCTCCACTCCACTCAACTCCACTCCACTCAGCTCCAATCCAGTCCACTCCACTCCACTCCAATCCACTCCACTCCTCTCCACTGCACTCCATTCCACTCCACTCCACTGCACTCCACTCCTCTCCACTCCTCTCCACTCCACTGCACTCCACTCGTCTCCTCTCCTCTCCACTGCACTCCACTCCACTCCACTGCACTCCACTCCACTCCACTATACTCCATTACACTCCACTCCACTCCACTCCACTCCACTCGTCTCCACTCCACTCCACTCCACTCCTCTGCACTCCACTCCTCTCCACTCCTCTGCTCTCCACTCCACTCCAGTCTCCACTCCACTCCACTCCTTTATACTCCACTCCACTCGTCTCCACTCCACTCTTCTCCACTCCACTGCATTCCACTCCTCTCCAATCTTCTGCTCTCCACTCTACTCCAATCCACTGCACTCCACTCCACTCCTCTCCACTATACTCCACTCCACTCCACTCCACTGCACTCCACTCCACTGCACTGCACTCGTCTCCACTCCACTCAACTCCACTTCTGTCCACTCCACTCCACACCACTCCACTCCACTCCACTCCACTCCACTCCACTCCACTCCACTCCACTCCACTCCACTCCACTATACTCCACTCCACTCCACTCCACAGAACTCCACTCCACTCCACTCCACTCCACTCCACTCCACTCGTCTCCACTCCACTGCACTCCACTGCACTCCACTCCACTCCATTCCACTCCACTCAACTCCACTCCACTCCACTCCACTCCACTCCACTCCACTATACTCCACTCCACTCCACTCCACTCCAGTGTACTCCACTCCACTACACTCCTCTCCAGTCGTCTCCAATCCACTCCACTCCACTCCACTTTTGTCCACTGCACACCACTGCACTCCACTCCACTGCACTCCACTCCACTCCACTCCACTCCACTGCAATGCACTCCACTCCACTCCACTCCTCTCCAGTGGTCTCCACTCCACTCCACTCCACTCCACTTTTCTCCTTTCCACTCAACTCCACTGCACTCAACTCCACTCCTCTACATTAAACTTCTCTCCATTACACTCGACTCCACACTACTCATCTCCTCTTTTCTCCTTTCCACTCTACTACACTCCACTCCACTCCACTCCACTCGTCTCCACTCCACTTTACTCCACTCAACTCGTCTCCACTCCACTCCACTCCTCTCTCCTCCACTCCACTCCACTCCACTCCACTCCACTCCACTCCGCTCCACTATACTCCACTCGTCTCCACTCCACTCCACTATACTCCACTCGTCTCCACTCCACTCCACTGCACTCCACTCCACTCCACTACACTCCACTCCACTCCACTCCACTCCACTTTTGTCCACTCCACTCCACTTCACTCCACTGCACTCCACTCCACTGCACTCCACTCCACTCCACTCCACTCCACTCCATACCACTCCACTCCACTCCACTTCCCACTACACAACTCCTCTCCTCTCCTCTCCTCTCCTCTCCTCTCCTCTCCTCTCCTCTCCTCTCCTCTCCTCTCCTCTCCTCTCCTCTCCTCTCCTCTCCTCTCCTCTCCTCTCCTCTCCTCTCCTCTCCTCTCGTCTGCACTCCACTCCACTCTATTGCACTCGACTCCACTCCTCTCCACTCCTCTCCACTCCACTCCACTCCAATTCACTCCACTCCACTCCACTCCACTCCACTCGTCTCCACTCCACTCGTCTCCACTCCACTGCACTCCACTCCACTCCACTCCTCTGCTCTCCACTCCACTCCACTCCACTGCACTCCACTCCACTCCTCTCCACTATACTCCACTCCACTCCACTCCACTGCACTCCACTCCACTGCACTGCACTCGTCTCCACTCCACTCAACTCCACTTCTGTCCACTCCACTCCACACCTCTCCACTCCACTCCACTCCACTCCACTCCACTCCACTCCACTCCACTCCACTCCACTATACTCCACTCCACTCCACTCCACTCCACTCCACTCCACTCCACAGAACTCCACTCCACTCCACTCCACTCCACTCCACTCCACTCCACTCCACTCCACTCCACTCCACTCCACTCGTCTCCACTCCACTCCACTTCACTCCACTTTTCTCCTTTCCACTCAACTCCACTCTACTCAACTCCACTCCTCTACATTCAACTTCTCTCCATTACACTCCACTCCACACTACTCATCTCCTCTTTTCTCCTTTCCACTCTACTACACTCCACGCCACTCCACTCCACTCGTCTCCACTCCACTTTACTCCACTCAACTCGTCTCCACTCCACTCCACTCCTCTCCACTCTACTCCACTCCACTCCACTCCACTCCACTATACTCCACTCGTCTCCACTCCACTCCACTATACTCCACTCGTCTCCACTCCACTCCACTCCACTCCACTCCACTCCACTCCACTCCACTCCACTCCACTTTTGTCCACTCCACTCCACTCCACTATACTCCACTCCACTCCACTCCACAGAACTCCACTCCACTCCACTCCACTCCACTCCACTCCACTCCACTCCACTCGTCTCCACTCCACTCAACTCCTCTGCTCTCCACTCCACTCCACTCCACTCCACTCCACTCCACTCCACTCCACTCCACTCCACTCCACTCCACTCCACTCCACTCCACTCCACTCGTCTCCACTCCACTCCACTCCACTCCACTTTTCTCCTTTCCACTCAACTCCACTCCACTCAACTCCACTCCTCTACATTAAACTTCTCTCCATTACACTCGACTCCACACTACTCATCTCCTCTTTTCTCCTTTCCACTCTACTACACTCCACTCCACTCCACTCCACACGTCTCCACTCCACTTTACTCCACTCAACTCGTCTCCACTCCACTCCACTCCTCTCTCCTCCACTCCACTCCACTCCACTCCACTCCACTCCACTCCACTCCACTCCACTCCACTATACTCCACTCGTCTCCACTCCACTCCACTATACTCCACTCCACTGCACTCCACTCCACTCCACTCAACTCCACTCCACTCCACTCCACTCCACTTTTGTCCACTCCACTCCACTTCACTCCACTGCACTCCACTCCACTCCACTCCACTCAACTCCACTCCACTCCACTCCATACCACTCCACTCCACTCCACTTCCCACTACACAACTCCTCTCCTCTCCTCTCCTCTCCTCTCCTCTCCTCTCCTCTCCTCTCCTCTCCTCTCCTCTCCTCTCCTCTCCTCTCCTCTCCTCTCCTCTCCTCTCCTCTCCTCTCCTCTCCTCTCCTCTCCTCTCCTCTCCTCTCCTCTCCTCTCCTCTCCTCTCCTCTCCTCTCCTCTCCTCTCCTCTCCTCTCCTCTCGTCTGCACTCCACTCCACTCTATTGCACTCGACTCCACTCCTCTCCACTCCTCTCCACTCCACTCCACTCCAATTCACTCCACTCCACTCCACTCCACTCCACTCGTCTCCACTCCACTCGTCTCCACTCCACTGCACTCCACTCCACTCCACTCCTCTGCTCTCCACTCCACTCCACTCCACTGCACTCCACTCCACTCCTCTCCACTATACTCCACTCCACTCCACTCCACTGCACTCCACTCCACTGCACTGCACTCGTCTCCACTCCACTCAACTCCACTTCTGTCCACTCCACTCCACACCTCTCCACTCCACTCCACTCCACTCCACTCCACTCCACTCCACTCCACTCCACTCCACTATACTCCACTCCACTCCACTCCACTCCACTCCACTCCACTCCACAGAACTCCACTCCACTCCACTCCACTCCACTCCACTCCACTCCACTCCACTCCACTCCACTCCACTCCACTCGTCTCCACTCCACTCCACTTCACTCCACTTTTCTCCTTTCCACTCAACTCCACTCTACTCAACTCCACTCCTCTACATTCAACTTCTCTCCATTACACTCCACTCCACACTACTCATCTCCTCTTTTCTCCTTTCCACTCTACTACACTCCACGCCACTCCACTCCACTCGTCTCCACTCCACTTTACTCCACTCAACTCGTCTCCACTCCACTCCACTCCTCTCCACTCTACTCCACTCCACTCCACTCCACTCCACTATACTCCACTCGTCTCCACTCCACTCCACTATACTCCACTCGTCTCCACTCCACTCCACTCCACTCCACTCCACTCCACTCCACTCCACTCCACTCCACTTTTGTCCACTCCACTCCACTCCACTATACTCCACTCCACTCCACTCCACAGAACTCCACTCCACTCCACTCCACTCCACTCCACTCCACTCCACTCCACTCGTCTCCACTCCACTCAACTCCTCTGCTCTCCACTCCACTCCACTCCACTCCACTCCACTCCACTCCACTCCACTCCACTCCACTCCACTCCACTCCACTCCACTCCACTCGTCTCCACTCCACTCCACTCCACTCCACTTTTCTCCTTTCCACTCAACTCCACTCCACTCAACTCCACTCCTCTACATTAAACTTCTCTCCATTACACTCGACTCCACACTACTCATCTCCTCTTTTCTCCTTTCCACTCTACTACACTCCACTCCACTCCACTCCACACGTCTCCACTCCACTTTACTCCACTCAACTCGTCTCCACTCCACTCCACTCCTCTCTCCTCCACTCCACTCCACTCCACTCCACTCCACTCCACTCCACTCCACTCCACTCCACTATACTCCACTCGTCTCCACTCCACTCCACTATACTCCACTCGTCTCCACTCCACTCCACTGCACTCCACTCCACTCCACTCAACTCCACTCCACTCCACTCCACTCCACTTTTGTCCACTCCACTCCACTTCACTCCACTGCACTCCACTCCACTCCACTCCACTCCACTCCACTCCACTCCACTCCACTCCACTCCATACCACTCCACTCCACTCCACTTCCCACTACACAACTCCTCTCCTCTCCTCTCCTCTCCTCTCCTCTCCTCTCCTCTCCTCTCCTCTCCTCTCCTCTCCTCTCCTCTCCTCTCCTCTCCTCTCCTCTCCTCTCCTCTCCTCTCCTCTCCTCTCCTCTCCTCTCCTCTCCTCTCCTCTCCTCTCCTCTCGTCTGCACTCCACTCCACTCTATTGCACTCGACTCCACTCCTCTCCACTCCTCTCCACTCCTCTCCACTCCTCTCCACTCCACTCCACTCCAATTCACTCCACTCCACTCCACTCCACTCCACTCCACTCCACTCCACTCCACTCCAATATACTCCACTCCACTCCACTCCACTCCAGTGCACTCCACTCCACTCCACTCCTCTCCAGTCGTCTGCACTCCACTCCACTCCACTCCACTTTTGTCCACTGCACACCACTGCACTCCACTGCACTCCACTCCACTCCACTCCACTCCACTCCACTCCACTCCACTCCACTCCACTCCACTGCAATGCACTCCACTCCACTCCACACCACTCCACTCCACTCAACTCCACTCCACACCACTCATCTCCACTCCTCTCCTCTCCTCTCCTTTCCTTTCCACTCCACTCCACTCCACTCCACTCGTCTCCACTCCACTCGTCTCCACTCCACTGCACTCCACTCCTCTCCACTCCTCTGCTCTCCACTCCACTCCACTCCACTGCACTCCACTCCACTCCACTCCTCTCCACTATACTCCACTCCACTCCACTCCACTGCACTCCACTCCACTGCACTGCACTCGTCTCCACTCCACTCAACTCCACTTCTGTCCACTCCACTCCACACCACTCCACTCCACTCCACTCCACTCCACTCCACTCCACTCCACTCCACTCCACTCCACTCCACTCCACTCCACTCCACTCAACAGAACTCCACTCCACTCCACTCCACTCCACTCCACTCCACTCCACTCCACTCCAATCCAATCCACTCCACTCCACTCAAGTGCACTCCACTCCACTCCACTCCATTCCACTCCACTCCACTCCACTCCACTCCACTCCACTCCACTCCACTCCACTCCACTCCATTCCACTCCACTCCACTCGTCTCCACTCCACACTACTCAACTCCACTCCTCTCCTCTCCTCTCCTTTCCTTTCCACTCCACTCCACTCCACTCCACTCCACTCGTCTCCACTCCACTCGTCTCCACTCCACTGCACTCCACTCCACTTCACTGCACTCGTCTCCACTCCACTCAACTCCACTTCTGTCCACTCCACTCCACACCACTCCACTCCACTCCACTCCACTCCACTCCACTCCACTCCACTCCACTCCACTCCACTCCACTCCACTCCACTCCACTCCACTCCACTCCACTCCACAGAACTCCACTCCACTCCACTCCACTCCACTCCACTCCACTCCACTCCACTCGTCTCCATTCCACTCAACTCCACAGAACTCCACTCCACTCCACTCCACTCCACTCCACTCCACTCCACTCCACTCCACTCCACTCCACTCCACTCGTCTCCACTCCACTCCACTCCACTCCACTCCACTTTTCTCCTTTCCACTCAACTCCACTCTACTCAACTCCACTCCTCTACATTAAACTTCTCTCCATTACACTCCACTCCACACTACTCATCTCCTCTTTTCTCCTTTCCACTCTACTACACTCCACTCCACTCCACTCCATTCGTCTCCACTCCACTTTACTCCACTCAACTCGTCTCCACTCCACTCCACTCCTCTCCACTCTACTCCACTCCACTCCACTCCACTCCACTATACTCCACTCGTCTCCACTGCACTCCACTATACTCCACTCGTCTCCACTCCACTCCACTCCACTCCACTCCACTCCACTCCACTCCACTCCACTTTTGTCCACTCCAATCCACTGCACTCCACTGCACTCCACTGCACTCCACTCCACTCCATTCCACTCCACTCAACTCCACTCCACTCCAATCCACTCCACTCCACTATACTCCACTCCACTCCACTCCACTCCAGTGTACTCCACTCCACTCCACTCCTCTCCAGTCGTCTCCAATCCACTCCACTCCACTCCACTTTTGTCCACTGCACACCACTGCACTCCACTCCACTGCACTCCACTCCACTCCACAGAACTCCACTCCACTCCACTCCACTCCACTCCACTCCACTCCACTCCACTCCACTCGTCTCCATTCCACTCAACTCCACTCCACTCCACTCCACTCCACTCCACTCCACTCCACTCCACTCCACTCCACTCCACTCCACTCGTCTCCACTCCACTCGTCTCCACTCCACTCCACTCCACTCCACTTTTCTCCTTTCCACTCAACTCCACTCTACTCAACTCCACTCCTCTACATTAACTTCTCTCCATTACACTCCACTCCACACTACTCATCTCCTCTTTTCTCCTTTCCACTCTACTACACTCCACTCCACTCCACTCCACTCGTCTCCACTCCACTTTACTCCACTCAACTCGTCTCCACTCCACACTACTCCACTCCACTCTACTCCACTCCACTCCACTCCACTCCACTATACTCCACTCGTCTCCACTCCACTCCACTATACTCCACTCGTCTCCACTCCACTCCACTCCACTCCACTCCACTCCACTCCACTCCACTCCACTCCACTCCACTTTTGTCCACTCCAATCCACTGCACTCCACTGCACTCCACTGCACTCCACTGCACTCCACTGCACTCCACTCCACTCCATTCCACTCCACTCAACTCCACTCCACTCCACTCCACTCCACTATACTCCACTCCACTCCACTCCACTCCACTCCACTCCACTCCAGTGTACTCCACTCCACTCCACTCCTCTCCAGTCGTCTCCAATCCACTCCACTCCACTCCACTTTTGTCCACTGCACACCACTGCACTCCACTCCACTGCACTCCACTCCACTCCACTCCACTCCACTCCAGTGCACTCCACTCCACTCCACTCCTCTCCAGTCGTCTCCACTCCACTCCACTCCACTCCACTTTTGTCCACTGCACACCACTCCACTCCACTCCACTCCACTCCACTCCACGCCACTCCACTCCACACTACTCAACTCCACTCCACTCCACTCCAGTGCACTCCACTCCACTCCACTCCTCTCCAGTCGTCTCCAATCCACTCCACTCCACTTTTGTCCACTGCACACCACTGCACTCCACTGCACTCCACTCCACTCCACTCCACTCCAGTGCACTCCACTCCACTCCACTCCTCTCCAGTCGTCTCCACTCCACTCCACTCCACTCCACTCGTCTCCACTCCACTCCACTGCACTCCACTTTACTGCACTCCACTCCACTCCACTCCACTCCACTCCACTCCACTCCACTCCAATCCAATCCACTCCACTCCACTCAAGTGCACTCCACTCCACTTCACTCCACACGACTCCACTCCACTCCACTGCACTCCACTCCACTCCACTCCACTCCACTCCACTCCACTCCACTCCACTCCACTCCACTCCACTCCACGCCACTCCACTCCACACTACTCAACTCCACTCCACTCCACTCCAGTGCACTCCACTCCACTCCACTCCTCTCCAGTCGTCTCCAATCCACTCCACTCCACTCCACTTTTGTCCACTGCACACCACTGCACTCCACTCCACTCCACTCCACTCCACTCCACTCCAGTGCACTCCACTCCACTCCACTCCTCTCCAGTCGTCTCCACTCCACTCCACTCCACTCCACTCGTCTCCACTCCACTCCACTGCACTCCACTTTACTGCACTCCACTCCACTCCACTCCACTCCACTCCACTCCACTCCACTCCACTCCACTCCACTCCACTCCACTCCAATCCAATCCACTCCACTCCACTCAAGTGCACTCCACTCCACTTCACTCCACACGACTCCACTCCACTCCACTGCACTCCACTCCACTCGTCTCCACTCCACTCCACTCCACTCCACTCCACTCCACACCACTCCACTCCACTCCACTCCACTTTTGTCCACTGCACTCCACTGCACTCCACTGCACTCCACTGCACTTCACTCCACTCCACTCCACTCCACTCCACTCCACTCCACTCCACTCCACTCCACTCCACTCCACTCCATTCCACTCCACTCAACTCCACTCCACTCCACTCAACTCCACTCCAATCCACTCCACTCCACTCTTGTCCACTCCACTCCACTCCACTCCACTCCACTCCACTCCACTCCACTCCACTCCACTCCACTCCACTCCACTCCTCTCCAATATACTCCACTCCACTCCACTCCACTGCACTCCACTCCACTGCTCTGCACTCGTCTCCACTCCACTCAACTCCACTTCTGTCCACTCCACTTCACTCCACTCCACTCCACTCCACAGAACTCCACTCCACTCCACTCCACTCCACTCCACAGAACTCCACTCCACTCCACTCCACTCCACTCCACTCCACTCGTCTCCACTCCACTCAACTCCTCTCCTTTCCACTCCACTCCACTCCACTCCACTCCACTCCACTCCACTCCACTCCACTCCACTCCACTCCACTCCACTCCACTCCAGTGCACTCCACTCCATTTCACTCCACACGACTCCACTCCACTCCACTGCACTCCACTCCACTCGTCTCCACTCCACTCAACTCCTCTCCTTTCCACTCCACTCCACTCCACTCTACTCCACTCCACTCCACTCGTCTCCACTCCACTCCAGTGCACTCCACTCCACTTCACTCCACACGACTCCACTCCACTGCACTCCACTGCACTCCACTGCACTGCACTCCACTCCACTCCACTCCACTCCACTCCACTCCACTCCACTCCACTCCACTCCACTCCACTCCACTTTTGTCCACTCCATTCCACTGCACTCCACTGCACTCCACTGCACTCCACTGCACTGCACTGCACTCCACTCCACTCCACTTTTGTCCACTCCATTCCACTGCACTCCACTGCACTCCACTGCACTCCACTGCACTGCACTCCACTCCACTCCACTCCATTCCACTCCACTCAACTCCAATCCACTCCACTCCACTTTTGTCCACTCCACTCCACTGCACTCCACTGCACTCCACTCCACTGCACTCCACTGCACTCCACTCCACTGCACTCCACTCCACTCCACTCCACTCCACTCCACTCCACTTGTCTCCACTCCACTCCACTCCACTCCACTCCACTGCACTCCACTGCACTCCACTGCACTCCACTCCACTCCACTCCACTCCACTCCACTCCACTGCACTCCACTGCACTCCACTGCACTCCACTCCACTCCACTCCACTCCACTCCACTCCACTCCACTCCACTCCACTCCACTTGTCTCCACTCCACTCCACTCCACTCCACTCCACTCCACTCCACTCCACTCCACTCCACTCCACTCCACTCCACTCCACTCCACTCCACTTGTCTCCACTCCACTCCACTCCACTCCTTTCCACTCCACTCCTTTCCACTCCACTCCACTCGTCTCCACTCCACTCGTCTCCACTCCACTGCACTCCACTCCTCTCCACTCCTCTGCTCTCCACTCCAGTGCACTCCACTCCACTTCACTCCACACGACTCCACTCCACTCCACTGCACTCCACTCAACTCGTCTCCACTCCACTCCACTCCACTCCACTCCACTTTTGTCCACTCCACTCCACTGCACTCCACTCCACTCCACTCCACTCCACTCCACTCCACTCCACTCCACTCCACTCCACTCCACTCCACTCCACTCGTCTCCACTCCACTTCACTCCACTGCACTCCACTGCACTCCACTCCACTCCTCTCCACTCCACTCCACTCCACTCCTCTCGACTGCACTCCACTCCACTGCACTCCACTCCAATCCACTCCACTCCACTGCACTCCACTCCACTCCACTCCACTCCACTCCACTCCACTCCACTCCACTCCACTTCACTCCACACGACTCCACTCCACTCCACTGCACTCCACTCAACTCGTCTCCACTCCACTCCACTCCACTCCACTTTTGTCCACTCCACTCCACTGCAATCCACTCCACTACACTCCACTCCACTCCACTCCACTCGTCTCCGCTCCACTTCACTCCTCTGCACTCCACTCCACTCCACTCCACTCCACTCCACTCCACTCCACTCCTCTCGACTCCACTCCACTCCACTCCACTCCACTCCACCCTTGTCCACTCCACTCCACTGCACTCCACTCCACTCCACTGCACTCCACTGCACTCCACTCCACTCCACTCCACTCCACTCCACTCCATTCCACTCCACTCCACTCCACTCGTCTCCACTCCACTTTACTCCAGTCAACTCGTCTCCACTCCACTCCACTCCACTCCACTCTACTCCACTCCACTCCACTCCACTCCACTATACTCCACTCGTCTCCACTCCACTCCACTATACTCCACTCGTCTCCACTCCACTCCACTCCACTCCACTCCACTCCACTCCACTCCACTCCACTCCACTCCACTCCACTTTTGTCCACTCCAATCCACTGCACTCCACTGCACTCCACTGCACTCCACTGCACTCCACTCCACTCCACTCCACTCCACTCCACTTTTGTCCACTCCAATCCACTGCACTCCACTGCACTCCACTGCACTCCACTGCACTCCACTGCACTCCACTGCACTCCATTCCACTCCACTCAACTCCACTCCACTCCACTCCACTCCACTCCACTCCACTCCACTCCACTCCACTATACTCCACTCCACTCCACTCCACTCCACTCCAGTGTACTCCACTCCACTCCACTCCTCTCCAGTCGTCTCCAATCCACTCCACTCCACTCCACTTTTGTCCACTGCACACCACTGCACTCCACTCCACTGCACTCCACTCCACTCCACTCCACTCCACTCCAGTGCACTCCACTCCACTCCACTCCTCTCTAGTCGTCTCCACTCCACTCCACTCCACTCCACTTTTGTCCACTGCACACCACTCCACTCCACTCCACTCCACTCCACTCCACGCCACTCCACTCCACACTACTCAACTCCACTCCACTCCACTCCAGTGCACTCCACTCCACTCCACTCCTCTCCAGTCGTCTCCAATCCACTCCACTCCACTTTTGTCCACTGCACACCACTGCACTCCACTGCACTCCACTCCACTCCACTCCACTCCAGTGCACTCCACTCCACTCCACTCCTCTCCAGTCGTCTCCACTCCACTCCACTCCACTCCACTCGTCTCCACTCCACTCCACTGCACTCCACTTTACTGCACTCCACTCCACTCCACTCCACTCCACTCCACTCCACTCCAATCCAATCCACTCCACTCCACTCAAGTGCACTCCACTCCACTTCACTCCACACGACTCCACTCCACTCCACTGCACTCCACTCCACTCCACTCCACTCCACTCCACTCCACTCCACTCCACTCCAGTGCACTCCACTCCACTCCACTCCTCTCCAGTCGTCTCCACTCCACTCCACTCCACTCGTCTCCACTCCACTCCACTGCACTCCACTTTACTGCACTCCACTCCACTCCACTCCACTCCACTCCACTCCACTCCACTCCACTCCACTCCACTCCAATCCAATCCACTCCACTCCACTCAAGTGCACTCCACTCCACTTCACTCCACACGACTCCACTCCACTCCACTGCACTCCACTCCACTCGTCTCCACTCCACTCCACTCCACTCCACTCCACTCCACTCCACACCACTCCACTCCACTCCACTCCACTTTTGTCCACTGCACTCCACTGCACTCCACTGCACTCCACTGCACTTCACTCCACTCCACTCCACTCCACTCCACTCCACTCCACTCCATTCCACTCCACTCAACTCCACTCCACTCCACTCAACTCCACTCCAATCCACTCTACTCCACTCTTGTCCACTCCACTCCACTCCACTCCACTCCACTCCACTCCACTCCACTCCACTCCACTCCTCTCCAATATACTCCACTCCACTCCACTCCACTGCACTCCACTCCACTGCTCTGCACTCGTCTCCACTCCACTCAACTCCACTTCTGTCCACTCCACTTCACTCCACTCCACTCCACTCCACAGAACTCCACTCCACTCCACTCCACTCCACAGAACTCCACTCCACTCCACTCCACTCCACTCCACTCCACTCGTCTCCACTCCACTCAACTCCTCTCCTTTCCACTCCACTCCACTCCACTCCACTCCACTCCACTCCACTCCACTCCACTCCACTCCACTCGTCTCCACTCCACTCCACTGCACTCCACTTTACTGCACTCCACTCCACTCCACTCCACTCCACTCCACTCCACTCCACTCCACTCCAGTGCACTCCACTCCATTTCACTCCACACGACTCCACTCCACTCCACTGCACTCCACTCCACTCGTCTCCACTCCACTCAACTCCTCTCCTTTCCACTCCACTCCACTCCACTCTACTCCACTCCACTCCACTCCACTCGTCTCCACTCCACTCCAGTGCACTCCACTCCACTTCACTCCACACGACTCCACTCCACTGCACTCCACTGCACTCCACTGCACTCCACTGCACTGCACTCCACTCCACTCCACTCCACTCCACTCCACTCCACTCCACTCCACTCAATTCCACTCCACTTTTGTCCACTCCATTCCACTGCACTCCACTGCACTCCACTGCACTCCACTGCACTGCACTCCACTCCACTCCACTCCACTTTTGTCCACTCCATTCCACTGCACTCCACTGCACTCCACTGCACTCCACTGCACTGCACTCCACTCCACTCCACTCCATTCCACTCCACTCAACTCCAATCCACTCCACTCCACTTTTGTCCACTCCACTCCACTGCACTCCACTGCACTCCACTCCACTGCACTCCACTCCACTCCACTCCACTCCACTCCACTCCACTCCACTCCACTCCACTCCACTCCACTTGTCTCCACTCCACTCCACTCCACTCCACTGCACTCCACTCCACTCCACTACACTCCACTCCACTCGTCTCCACTCCACTCCACTCCACTCCACTCCACTTTTGTCCACTCCACTCCACTGCACTCCACTGCACTCCACTGCACTCCACTGCACTCCACTCCACTCCACTCCACTCCACTCCACTGCACTCCACTCCACTGCACTGCACTCGTCTCCACTCCACTCAACTCCACTTCTGTCCACTCCACTCCACACCACTCCACTCCACTCCACTCCACTCCACTCCACTCCACTCCACTCCACTCCACTCCACTCCACTCCACTCCACTCCACTCCACTCCACTCCACTATACTCCACTCCACTCCACTCCACTCCACTCCACTCCACTCCACTCCACTCCACTCCACAGAACTCCACTCCACTCCACTCCACTCCACTCCACTCCACTCCACTCCACTCATCTCCATTCCACTCAACTCCACAGAACTCCACTCCACTCCACTCCACTCCACTCCACTCCACTCCACTCCACTCCACTCCACTCCACTCCACTCCACTCGTCTCCACTCCACTCCACTCCACTCCACTCCACTCCACTCCACTTTTCTCCTTTCCACTCAACTCCACTCTACTCAACTCCACTCCTCTACATTAAACTTCTCTCCATTACACTCCACTCCACACTACTCATCTCCTCTTTTCTCCTTTCCACTCTACTACACTCCACTCCACTCCACTCCATTCGTCTCCACTCCACTTTACTCCACTCAACTCGTCTCCACTCCACTCCACTCCTCTCCACTCTACTCCACTCCACTCCACTCCACTCCACTATACTCCACTCGTCTCCACTGCACTCCACTATACTCCACTCGTCTCCACTCCACTCCACTCCACTCCACTCCACTCCACTCCACTCCACTTTTGACCACTCCAATCCACTGCACTCCACTGCACTCCACTGCACTCCACTCCACTCCATTCCACTCCACTCAACTCCACTCCACTCCAATCCACTCCACTCCACTCCACTCCAGTGTACTCCACTCCACTCCACTCCTCTCCAGTCGTCTCCAATCCACTCCACTCCACTCCACTTTTGTCCACTGCACACCACTGCACTCCACTCCACTGCACTCCACTCCACTCCACAGAACTCCACTCCACTCCACTCCACTCCACTCCACTCCACTCCACTCCACTCCACTCCACTCCACTCCACTCGTCTCCATTCCACTCAACTCCACTCCACTCCACTCCACTCCACTCCACTCCACTCCACTCCACTCCACTCCACTCCACTCGTCTCCACTCCACTCGTCTCCACTCCACTCCACTCCACTCCACTTTTCTCCTTTCCACTCAACTCCACTCTACTCAACTCCACTCCTCTACATTAACTTCTCTCCATTACACTCCACTCCACACTACTCATCTCCTCTTTTCTCCTTTCCACTCTACTACACTCCACTCCACTCCACTCCACTCGTCTCCACTCCACTTTACTCCACTCAACTCGTCTCCACTCCACACTACTCCACTCCACTCTACTCCACTCCACTCCACTCCACTCCACTATACTCCACTCGTCTCCACTCCACTCCACTATACTCCACTCGTCTCCACTCCACTCCACTCCACTCCACTCCACTCCACTCCACTCCACTCCACTCCACTCCACTCCACTCCACTCCACTTTTGTCCACTCCAATCCACTGCACTCCACTGCACTCCACTGCACTCCACTGCACTCCACTGCACTCCACTCCACTCCATTCCACTCCACTCAACTCCACTCCACTCCACTCCACTCCACTATACTCCACTCCACTCCACTCCACTCCACTCCACTCCAGTGTACTCCACTCCACTCCACTCCTCTCCAGTCGTCTCCAATCCACTCCACTCCACTCCACTTTTGTCCACTGCACACCACTGCACTCCACTCCACTGCACTCCACTCCACTCCACTCCACTCCACTCCAGTGCACTCCACTCCACTCCACTCCTCTCCAGTCGTCTCCACTCCACTCCACTCCACTCCACTTTTGTCCACTGCACACCACTCCACTCCACTCCACTCCACTCCACTCCACGCCACTCCACTCCACACTACTCAACTCCACTCCACTCCACTCCAGTGCACTCCACTCCACTCCACTCCTCTCCAGTCGTCTCCAATCCACTCCACTCCACTTTTGTCCACTGCACACCACTGCACTCCACTGCACTCCACTCCACTCCACTCCACTCCAGTGCACTCCACTCCACTCCACTCCTCTCCAGTCGTCTCCACTCCACTCCACTCCACTCCACTCGTCTCCACTCCACTCCACTGCACTCCACTTTACTGCACTCCACTCCACTCCACTCCACTCCACTCCACTCCACTCCAATCCAATCCACTCCACTCCACTCAAGTGCACTCCACTCCACTTCACTCCACACGACTCCACTCCACTGCACTCCACTCCACTCCACTCCACTCCACTCCACTCCACTCCACTCCACTCCACTCCACTCCACTCCACTCCACGCCACTCCACTCCACACTACTCAACTCCACTCCACTCCACTCCAGTGCACTCCACTCCACTCCACTCCTCTCCAGTCGTCTCCAATCCACTCCACTCCACTCCACTTTTGTCCACTGCACACCACTGCACTGCACTCCACTCCACTCCACTCCACTCCACTCCACTCCAGTGCACTCCACTCCACTCCACTCCTCTCCAGTCGTCTCCACTCCACTCCACTCCACTCCACTCGTCTCCACTCCACTTTACTGCACTCCACTCCACTCCACTCCACTCCACTCCACTCCACTCCACTCCACTCCACTCCACTCCAATCCAATCCACTCCACTCCACTCAAGTGCACTCCACTCCACTTCACTCCACACGACTCCACTCCACTCCACTGCACTCCACTCCACTCGTCTCCACTCCACTCCACTCCACTCCACTCCACTCCACTCCACTCCACTCCACTCCATTCCACTCCACTCAACTCCACTCCACTCCACTCAACTCCACTCCAATCCACTCCACTCCACTCTTGTCCACTCCACTCCACTCCACTCCACTCCACTCCACTCCACTCCACTCCACTCCACTCCACTCCACTCCACTCCACTCCTCTCCAATATACTCCACTCCACTCCACTCCACTGCACTCCACTCCACTGCTCTGCACTCGTCTCCACTCCACTCAACTCCACTTCTGTCCACTCCACTTCACTCCACTCCACTCCACTCCACAGAACTCCACTCCACTCCACTCCACTCCACTCCACAGAACTCCACTCCACTCCACTCCACTCCACTCCACTCCACTCGTCTCCACTCCACTCAACTCCTCTCCTTTCCACTCCACTCCACTCCACTCCACTCCACTCCACTCCACTCCACTCCACTCCACTCCAGTGCACTCCACTCCATTTCACTCCACACGACTCCACTCCACTCCACTGCACTCCACTCCACTCGTCTCCACTCCACTCAACTCCTCTCCTTTCCACTCCACTCCACTCCACTCTACTCCACTCCACTCCACTCGTCTCCACTCCACTCCAGTGCACTCCACTCCACTTCACTCCACACGACTCCACTCCACTCCACTCCACTCCACTCCACTCCACTCCACTCCACTCCACTCCACTCCAGTGCACTCCACTCCATTTCACTCCACACGACTCCACTCCACTCCACTGCACTCCACTCCACTCGTCTCCACTCCACTCAACTCCTCTCCTTTCCACTCCACTCCACTCCACTCTACTCCACTCCACTCCACTCGTCTCCACTCCACTCCAGTGCACTCCACTCCACTTCACTCCACACGACTCCACTCCACTGCACTCCACTGCACTCCACTGCACTGCACTCCACTCCACTCCACTCCACTCCACTCCACTCCACTCCACTCCACTCCACTCCACTCCACTCCACTCCACTCCACTTTTGTCCACTCCATTCCACTGCACTCCACTGCACTCCACTGCACTCCACTGCACTGCACTGCACTCCACTCCACTCCACTTTTGTCCACTCCATTCCACTGCACTCCACTGCACTCCACTGCACTCCACTGCACTGCACTCCACTCCACTCCACTCCATTCCACTCCACTCAACTCCAATCCACTCCACTCCACTTTTGTCCACTCCACTCCACTGCACTCCACTGCACTCCACTCCACTGCACTCCACTGCACTCCACTCCACTGCACTCCACTCCACTCCACTCCACTCCACTCCACTTGTCTCCACTCCACTCCACTCCACTCCACTCCACTCCACTGCACTCCACTGCACTCCACTGCACTCCACTGCACTCCACTCCACTCCACTCCACTCCACTCCACTCCACTCCACTCCACTCCACTTGTCTCCACTCCACTCCACTCCACTCCACTGCACTCCACTCCACTCCACTCCACTCCACTCCACTCCACTCCACTCCACTCCACTCCACTCCACTCCACTTGTCTCCACTCCACTCCACTCCACTCCACTCCACTCCACTCCTTTCCACTCCACTCCACTCGTCTCCACTCCACTCGTCTCCACTCCACTGCACTCCACTCCTCTCCACTCCTCTGCTCTCCACTCCAGTGCACTCCACTCCACTTCACTCCACACGACTCCACTCCACTCCACTGCACTCCACTCAACTCGTCTCCACTCCACTCCACTCCACTCCACTCCACTTTTGTCCACTCCACTCCACTGCACTCCACTCCACTCCACTCCACTCCACTCCACTCCACTCCACTCCACTCCACTCCACTTCACTCCACTGCACTCCACTCCACTCCACTCCACTCCTCTCCACTCCACTCCACTCCACTCCTCTCGACTGCACTCCACTCCACTGCACTCCACTCCAATCCACTCCACTCCACTGCACTCCACTCCACTCCACTCCACTCCACTCCACTCCACTCCACTCCACTCCACTTCACTCCACACGACTCCACTCCACTCCACTGCACTCCACTCAACTCGTCTCCACTCCACTCCACTCCACTCCACTTTTGTCCACTCCACTCCACTGCAATCCACTCCACTACACTCCACTCCACTCCACTCCACTCCACTCGTCTCCGCTCCACTTCACTCCTCTGCACTCCACTCCACTCCACTCCACTCCACTCCACTCCACTCCACTCCTCTCGACTGCACTCCACTCCACTGCACTCCACTCCAATCCACTCCACTCCACTCCAGTGCACTCCAGTCCACTTCACTCCACACGACTCCACTCCACTCCACTCCACTCCACTCCACCCTTGTCCACTCCACTCCACTGCACTCCACTCCACTCCACTGCACTCCACTTCACTCCACTCCACTCCACTCCACTCCACTCCACTCCATTCCACTCCACTCCACTCCACTCGTCTCCACTCCACTTTACTCCAGTCAACTCGTCTCCACTCCACTCCACTCCACTCCACTCTACTCCACTCCACTCCACTCCACTCCACTATACTCCACTCGTCTCCACTCCACTCCACTATACTCCACTCGTCTCCACTCCACTCCACTCCACTCCACTCCACTCCACTCCACTCCACTCCACTCCACTCCACTCCACTTTTGTCCACTCCAATCCACTGCACTCCACTGCACTCCACTGCACTCCACTCCACTCCACTCCACTCCACTCCACTCCACTCCACTCCACTCCACTCCACTTTTGTCCACTCCAATCCACTGCACTCCACTGCACTCCACTGCACTCCACTGCACTCCACTGCACTCCACTGCACTCCATTCCACTCCACTCAACTCCACTCCACTCCACTCCACTCCACTCCACTCCACTATACTCCACTCCACTCCACTCCACTCCACTCCAGTGTACTCCACTCCACTCCACTCCTCTCCAGTCGTCTCCAATCCACTCCACTCCACTCCACTTTTGTCCACTGCACACCACTGCACTCCACTCCACTGCACTCCACTCCACTCCACTCCACTCCACTCCAGTGCACTCCACTCCACTCCACTCCTCTCTAGTCGTCTCCACTCCACTCCACTCCACTCCACTTTTGTCCACTGCACACCACTCCACTCCACTCCACTCCACTCCACTCCACGCCACTCCACTCCACACTACTCAACTCCACTCCACTCCACTCCAGTGCACTCCACTCCACTCCACTCCTCTCCAGTCGTCTCCAATCCACTCCACTCCACTTTTGTCCACTGCACACCACTGCACTCCACTGCACTCCACTCCACTCCACTCCACTCCAGTGCACTCCACTCCACTCCACTCCTCTCCAGTCGTCTCCACTCCACTCCACTCCACTCCACTCGTCTCCACTCCACTCCACTGCACTCCACTTTACTGCACTCCACTCCACTCCACTCCACTCCACTCCACTCCACTCCAATCCAATCCACTCCACTCCACTCAAGTGCACTCCACTCCACTTCACTCCACACGACTCCACTCCACTCCACTGCACTCCACTCCACTCCACTCCACTCCACTCCACTCCAGTGCACTCCACTCCACTCCACTCCTCTCCAGTCGTCTCCACTCCACTCCACTCCACTCGTCTCCACTCCACTCCACTGCACTCCACTTTACTGCACTCCACTCCACTCCACTCCACTCCACTCCACTCCACTCCACTCCACTCCAATCCAATCCACTCCACTCCACTCAAGTGCACTCCACTCCACTTCACTCCACACGACTCCACTCCACTCCACTGCACTCCACTCCACTCGTCTCCACTCCACTCCACTCCACTCCACTCCACTCCACACCACTCCACTCCACTCCACTCCACTTTTGTCCACTGCACTCCACTGCACTCCACTGCACTCCACTGCACTTCACTCCACTCCACTCCACTCCACTCCACTCCACTCCATTCCACTCCACTCAACTCCACTCCACTCCACTCAACTCCACTCCAATCCACTCTACTCCACTCTTGTCCACTCCACTCCACTCCACTCCACTCCACTCCACTCCACTCCACTCCACTCCACTCCACTCCACTCCACTCCACTCCACTCCTCTCCAATATACTCCACTCCACTCCACTCCACTGCACTCCACTCCACTGCTCTGCACTCGTCTCCACTCCACTCAACTCCACTTCTGTCCACTCCACTTCACTCCACTCCACTCCACTCCACAGAACTCCACTCCACTCCACTCCACTCCACAGAACTCCACTCCACTCCACTCCACTCCACTCCACTCCACTCCACTCGTCTCCACTCCACTCAACTCCTCTCCTTTCCACTCCACTCCACTCCACTCCACTCCACTCCACTCCACTCCACTCCACTCCACTCCACTCCACTCGTCTCCACTCCACTCCACTGCACTCCACTTTACTGCACTCCACTCCACTCCACTCCACTCCACTCCACTCCAGTGCACTCCACTCCATTTCACTCCACACGACTCCACTCCACTCCACTGCACTCCACTCCACTCGTCTCCACTCCACTCAACTCCTCTCCTTTCCACTCCACTCCACTCCACTCTACTCCACTCCACTCCACTCCACTCGTCTCCACTCCACTCCAGTGCACTCCACTCCACTTCACTCCACACGACTCCACTCCACTGCACTCCACTGCACTCCACTGCACTCCACTCCACTCCACTCCACTCCACTCCACTCCACTCCACTCCACTCCACTCCACTCAATTCCACTCCACTTTTGTCCACTCCATTCCACTGCACTCCACTGCACTCCACTGCACTCCACTGCACTGCACTCCACTCCACTCCACTCCACTTTTGTCCACTCCATTCCACTGCACTCCACTGCACTCCACTGCACTCCACTGCACTGCACTCCACTCCACTCCACTCCATTCCACTCCACTCAACTCCAATCCACTCCACTCCACTTTTGTCCACTCCACTCCACTGCACTCCACTCCACTCCACTCCACTCCACTCCACTCCACTCCACTCCACTCCACTCCACTCCACTCCACTCCACTCCACTTGTCTCCACTCCACTCCACTCCACTCCACTGCACTCCACTCCACTCCACTACACTCCACTCCACTCGTCTCCACTCCACTCCACTCCACTCCACTCCACTTTTGTCCACTCCACTCCACTGCACTCCACTGCACTCCACTGCACTCCACTGCACTCCACTGCACTCCACTCCACTCCACTCCACTCCACTGCACTCCACTCCACTGCACTGCACTCGTCTCCACTCCACTCAACTCCACTTCTGTCCACTCCACTCCACACCACTCCACTCCACTCCACTCCACTCCACTCCACTCCACTCCACTCCACTCCACTCCACTCCACTCCACTCCACTCCACTCCACTCCACTATACTCCACTCCACTCCACTCCACTCCACTCCACTCCACTCCACAGAACTCCACTCCACTCCACTCCACTCCACTCCACTCCACTCCACTCCACTCCACTCGTCTCCATTCCACTCAACTCCACAGAACTCCACTCCACTCCACTCCACTCCACTCCACTCCACTCCACTCCACTCCACTCCACTCGTCTCCACTCCACTCCACTCCACTCCACTCCACTCCACTTTTCTCCTTTCCACTCAACTCCACTCTACTCAACTCCACTCCTCTACATTAAACTTCTCTCCATTACACTCCACTCCACACTACTCATCTCCTCTTTTCTCCTTTCCACTCTACTACACTCCACTCCACTCCACTCCATTCGTCTCCACTCCACTTTACTCCACTCAACTCGTCTCCACTCCACTCCACTCCTCTCCACTCTACTCCACTCCACTCCACTCCACTCCACTATACTCCACTCGTCTCCACTGCACTCCACTATACTCCACTCGTCTCCACTCCACTCCACTCCACTCCACTCCACTCCACTCCACTTTTGTCCACTCCATTCCACTGCACTCCACTGCACTCCACTGCACTCCACTGCACTGCACTCCACTCCACTCCACTCCATTCCACTCCACTCAACTCCAATCCACTCCACTCCACTTTTGTCCACTCCACTCCACTGCACTCCACTGCACTCCACTCCACTGCACTCCACTCCACTCCACTCCACTCCACTCCACTCCACTCCACTCCACTCCACTCCACTCCACTCCACTCCACTCCACTCCACTCCACTCCACTTGTCTCCACTCCACTCCACTCCACTCCACTGCACTCCACTCCACTCCACTACACTCCACTCCACTCGTCTCCACTCCACTCCACTCCACTCCACTCCACTTTTGTCCACTCCACTCCACTGCACTCCACTGCACTCCACTGCACTCCACTGCACTCCACTCCACTCCACTCCACTCCACTCCACTGCACTCCACTCCACTGCACTGCACTCGTCTCCACTCCACTCAACTCCACTTCTGTCCACTCCACTCCACACCACTCCACTCCACTCCACTCCACTCCACTCCACTCCACTCCACTCCACTCCACTCCACTATACTCCACTCCACTCCACTCCACTCCACTCCACTCCACTCCACTCCACAGAACTCCACTCCACTCCACTCCACTCCACTCCACTCCACTCCACTCCACTCCACTCGTCTCCATTCCACTCAACTCCACAGAACTCCACTCCACTCCACTCCACTCCACTCCACTCCACTCCACTCCACTCCACTCCACTCGTCTCCACTCCACTCCACTCCACTCCACTCCACTCCACTCCACTCCACTCCACTTTTGTCCACTCCATTCCACTGCACTCCACTGCACTCCACTGCACTCCACTGCACTGCACTCCACTCCACTCCACTCCATTCCACTCCACTCAACTCCAATCCACTCCACTCCACTTTTGTCCACTCCACTCCACTGCACTCCACTGCACTCCACTCCACTGCACTCCACTCCACTCCACTCCACTCCACTCCACTCCACTCCACTCCACTCCACTCCACTCCACTCCACTTGTCTCCACTCCACTCCACTCCACTCCACTGCACTCCACTCCACTCCACTACACTCCACTCCACTCGTCTCCACTCCACTCCACTCCACTCCACTCCACTTTTGTCCACTCCACTCCACTGCACTCCACTGCACTCCACTGCACTCCACTGCACTCCACTCCACTCCACTCCACTCCACTCCACTGCACTCCACTCCACTGCACTGCACTCGTCTCCACTCCACTCAACTCCACTTCTGTCCACTCCACTCCACACCACTCCACTCCACTCCACTCCACTCCACTCCACTCCACTCCACTCCACTCCACTCCACTCCACTCCACTCCACTCCACTCCACTCCACTCCACTATACTCCACTCCACTCCACTCCACTCCACTCCACTCCACTCCACTCCACTCCACAGAACTCCACAGAACTCCACTCCACTCCACTCCACTCCACTCCACTCCACTCGTCTCCATTCCACTCAACTCCACAGAACTCCACTCCACTCCACTCCACTCCACTCCACTCCACTCCACTCCACTCCACTCCACTCGTCTCCACTCCACTCCACTCCACTCCACTCCACTCCACTTTTCTCCTTTCCACTCAACTCCACTCTACTCAACTCCACTCCTCTACATTAAACTTCTCTCCATTACACTCCACTCCACACTACTCATCTCCTCTTTTCTCCTTTCCACTCTACTACACTCCACTCCACTCCACTCCATTCGTCTCCACTCCACTTTACTCCACTCAACTCGTCTCCACTCCACTCCACTCCTCTCCACTCTACTCCACTCCACTCCACTCCACTCCACTATACTCCACTCGTCTCCACTGCACTCCACTATACTCCACTCGTCTCCACTCCACTCCACTCCACTCCACTCCACTCCACTCCACTCCACTTTTGTCCACTCCAATCCACTGCACTCCACTGCACTCCACTGCACTCCACTCCACTCCATTCCACTCCACTCAACTCCACTCCACTCCAATCCACTCCACTCCACTCCACTCCAGTGTACTCCACTCCACTCCACTCCTCTCCAGTCGTCTCCAATCCACTCCACTCCACTCCACTTTTGTCCACTGCACACCACTGCACTCCACTCCACTGCACTCCACTCCACTCCACAGAACTCCACTCCACTCCACTCCACTCCACTCCACTCCACTCCACTCCACTCCACTCCACTCCACTCCACTCGTCTCCATTCCACTCAACTCCACTCCACTCCACTCCACTCCACTCCACTCCACTCCACTCCACTCCACTCCACTCCACTCGTCTCCACTCCACTCGTCTCCACTCCACTCCACTCCACTCCACTTTTCTCCTTTCCACTCAACTCCACTCTACTCAACTCCACTCCTCTACATTAACTTCTCTCCATTACACTCCACTCCACACTACTCATCTCCTCTTTTCTCCTTTCCACTCTACTACACTCCACTCCACTCCACTCCACTCGTCTCCACTCCACTTTACTCCACTCAACTCGTCTCCACTCCACACTACTCCACTCCACTCTACTCCACTCCACTCCACTCCACTCCACTCCACTATACTCCACTCGTCTCCACTCCACTCCACTATACTCCACTCGTCTCCACTCCACTCCACTCCACTCCACTCCACTCCACTCCACTCCACTCCACTCCACTTTTGTCCACTCCAATCCACTGCACTCCACTGCACTCCACTGCACTCCACTGCACTCCACTGCACTCCACTCCACTCCATTCCACTCCACTCAACTCCACTCCACTCCACTCCACTCCACTATACTCCACTCCACTCCACTCCACTCCACTCCACTCCAGTGTACTCCACTCCACTCCACTCCTCTCCAGTCGTCTCCAATCCACTCCACTCCACTCCACTTTTGTCCACTGCACACCACTGCACTCCACTCCACTGCACTCCACTCCACTCCACTCCACTCCAGTGCACTCCACTCCACTCCACTCCTCTCCAGTCGTCTCCACTCCACTCCACTCCACTCCACTTTTGTCCACTGCACACCACTCCACTCCACTCCACTCCACTCCACTCCACGCCACTCCACTCCACACTACTCAACTCCACTCCACTCCACTCCAGTGCACTCCACTCCACTCCACTCCTCTCCAGTCGTCTCCAATCCACTCCACTCCACTTTTGTCCACTGCACACCACTGCACTCCACTGCACTCCACTCCACTCCACTCCACTCCAGTGCACTCCACTCCACTCCACTCCTCTCCAGTCGTCTCCACTCCACTCCACTCCACTCCACTCGTCTCCACTCCACTCCACTGCACTCCACTTTACTGCACTCCACTCCACTCCACTCCACTCCACTCCACTCCACTCCACTCCACTCCACTCCAATCCAATCCACTCCACTCCACTCAAGTGCACTCCACTCCACTTCACTCCACACGACTCCACTCCACTCCACTGCACTCCACTCCACTCCACTCCACTCCACTCCACTCCACTCCACTCCACGCCACTCCACTCCACACTACTCAACTCCACTCCACTCCACTCCAGTGCACTCCACTCCACTCCACTCCTCTCCAGTCGTCTCCAATCCACTCCACTCCACTCCACTTTTGTCCACTGCACACCACTGCACTCCACTCCACTCCACTCCACTCCACTCCACTCCACTCCACTCCAGTGCACTCCACTCCACTCCACTCCTCTCCAGTCGTCTCCACTCCACTCCACTCCACTCCACTCGTCTCCACTCCACTCCACTGCACTCCACTTTACTGCACTCCACTCCACTCCACTCCACTCCACTCCACTCCACTCCACTCCACTCCACTCCACTCCACTCCACTCCACTCCACTCCAATCCAATCCACTCCACTCCACTCAAGTGCACTCCACTCCACTTCACTCCACACGACTCCACTCCACTCCACTGCACTCCACTCCACTCGTCTCCACTCCACTCCACTCCACTCCACTCCACTCCACACCACTCCACTCCACTCCACTCCACTTTTGTCCACTGCACTCCACTGCACTCCACTGCACTCCACTGCACTTCACTCCACTCCACTCCACTCCACTCCACTCCACTCCACTCCACTCCACTCCACTCCACTCCATTCCACTCCACTCAACTCCACTCCACTCCACTCAACTCCACTCCAATCCACTCCACTCCACTCTTGTCCACTCCACTCCACTCCACTCCACTCCACTCCACTCCACTCCACTCCACTCCACTCCACTCCACTCCACTCCACTCCTCTCCAATATACTCCACTCCACTCCACTCCACTGCACTCCACTCCACTGCTCTGCACTCGTCTCCACTCCACTCAACTCCACTTCTGTCCACTCCACTTCACTCCACTCCACTCCACTCCACAGAACTCCACTCCACTCCACTCCACTCCACTCCACAGAACTCCACTCCACTCCACTCCACTCCACTCCACTCCACTCGTCTCCACTCCACTCAACTCCTCTCCTTTCCACTCCACTCCACTCCACTCCACTCCACTCCACTCCACTCCACTCCACTCCACTCCACTCCAGTGCACTCCACACGACTCCACTCCACTCCACTGCACTCCACTCCACTCGTCTCCACTCCACTCAACTCCTCTCCTTTCCACTCCACTCCACTCCACTCTACTCCACTCCACTCCACTCGTCTCCACTCCACTCCAGTGCACTCCACTCCACTTCACTCCACACGACTCCACTCCACTCCACTCCACTCCACTCCACTCCACTCCACTCCAGTGCACTCCACTCCATTTCACTCCACACGACTCCACTCCACTCCACTGCACTCCACTCCACTCGTCTCCACTCCACTCAACTCCTCTCCTTTCCACTCCACTCCACTCCACTCTACTCCACTCCACTCCACTCGTCTCCACTCCACTCCAGTGCACTCCACTCCACTTCACTCCACACGACTCCACTCCACTGCACTCCACTGCACTCCACTGCACTGCACTCCACTCCACTCCACTCCACTCCACTCCACTCCACTCCACTCCACTCCACTCCACTCCACTCCACTTTTGTCCACTCCATTCCACTGCACTCCACTGCACTCCACTGCACTCCACTGCACTGCACTGCACTCCACTCCACTCCACTTTTGTCCACTCCATTCCACTGCACTCCACTGCACTCCACTGCACTCCACTGCACTGCACTCCACTCCACTCCACTCCATTCCACTCCACTCAACTCCAATCCACTCCACTCCACTTTTGTCCACTCCACTCCACTGCACTCCACTGCACTCCACTCCACTGCACTCCACTCCACTCCACTCCACTCCACTCCACTCCACTCCACTCCACTCCACTTGTCTCCACTCCACTCCACTCCACTCCACTCCACTCCACTGCACTCCACTGCACTCCACTGCACTCCACTGCACTCCACTCCACTCCACTCCACTCCACTCCACTCCACTCCACTCCACTCCACTTGTCTCCACTCCACTCCACTCCACTCCACTGCACTCCACTCCACTCCACTCCACTCCACTCCACTCCACTCCACTCCACTTGTCTCCACTCCACTCCACTCCACTCCTTTCCACTCCACTCCTTTCCACTCCACTCCACTCGTCTCCACTCCACTCGTCTCCACTCCACTGCACTCCACTCCTCTCCACTCCTCTGCTCTCCACTCCAGTGCACTCCACTCCACTTCACTCCACACGACTCCACTCCACTCCACTGCACTCCACTCAACTCGTCTCCACTCCACTCCACTCCACTCCACTCCACTTTTGTCCACTCCACTCCACTGCACTCCACTCCACTCCACTCCACTCCACTCCACTCCACTCCACTCCACTCCACTCCACTCCACTCCACTCGTCTCCACTCCACTTCACTCCACTGCACTCCACTCCACTCCACTCCACTCCTCTCCACTCCACTCCACTCCACTCCTCTCGACTGCACTCCACTCCACTGCACTCCACTCCAATCCACTCCACTCCACTGCACTCCACTCCACTCCACTCCACTCCACTCCACTCCACTCCACTCCACTCCACTCCACTTCACTCCACACGACTCCACTCCACTCCACTGCACTCCACTCAACTCGTCTCCACTCCACTCCACTCCACTCCACTTTTGTCCACTCCACTCCACTGCAATCCACTCCACTACACTCCACTCCACTCCACTCCACTCCACTCGTCTCCGCTCCACTTCACTCCTCTGCACTCCACTCCACTCCACTCCACTCCACTCCACTCCACTCCTCTCGACTGCACTCCACTCCACTGCACTCCACTCCAATCCACTCCACTCCACTCCAGTGCACTCCAGTCCACTTCACTCCACACGACTCCACTCCACTCCACTCCACTCCACTCCACCCTTGTCCACTCCACTCCACTGCACTCCACTCCACTCCACTGCACTCCACTGCACTCCACTCCACTCCACTCCACTCCACTCCACTCCATTCCACTCCACTCCACTCCACTCGTCTCCACTCCACTTTACTCCAGTCAACTCGTCTCCACTCCACTCCACTCCACTCCACTCTACTCCACTCCACTCCACTCCACTCCACTATACTCCACTCGTCTCCACTCCACTCCACTATACTCCACTCGTCTCCACTCCACTCCACTCCACTCCACTCCACTCCACTCCACTCCACTCCACTCCACTCCACTCCACTCCACTTTTGTCCACTCCAATCCACTGCACTCCACTGCACTCCACTGCACTCCACTCCACTCCACTCCACTCCACTCCACTCCACTCCACTCCACTCCACTTTTGTCCACTCCAATCCACTGCACTCCACTGCACTCCACTGCACTCCACTGCACTCCACTGCACTCCACTGCACTCCATTCCACTCCACTCAACTCCACTCCACTCCACTCCACTCCACTCCACTCCACTCCACTCCACTCCACTATACTCCACTCCACTCCACTCCACTCCACTCCAGTGTACTCCACTCCACTCCACTCCTCTCCAGTCGTCTCCAATCCACTCCACTCCACTCCACTTTTGTCCACTGCACACCACTGCACTCCACTGCACTCCACTCCACTCCACTCCACTCCACTCCACTCCACTCCACTCCACTCGTCTCCACTCCACTTCACTCCACTGCACTCCACTCCACTCCACTCCACTCCTCTCCACTCCACTCCACTCCACTCCTCTCGACTGCACTCCACTCCACTGCACTCCTCTCCAATCCACTCCACTCCACTGCACTCCACTCCACTCCACTCCACTCCACTCCACTCCACTCCACTCCACTTCACTCCACACGACTCCACTCCACTCCACTGCACTCCACTCAACTCGTCTCCACTCCACTCCACTCCACTCCACTTTTGTCCACTCCACTCCACTGCAATCCACTCCACTACACTCCACTCCACTCCACTCCACTCCACTCGTCTCCGCTCCACTTCACTCCTCTGCACTCCACTCCACTCCACTCCACTCCACTCCACTCCACTCCACTCCTCTCGACTGCACTCCACTCCACTGCACTCCACTCCAATCCACTCCACTCCACTCCAGTGCACTCCAGTCCACTTCACTCCACACGACTCCACTCCACTCCACTCCACTCCACTCCACCCTTGTCCACTCCACTCCACTGCACTCCACTCCACTCCACTGCACTCCACTGCACTCCACTCCACTCCACTCCACTCCACTCCACTCCATTCCACTCCACTCCACTCCACTCGTCTCCACTCCACTTTACTCCAGTCAACTCGTCTCCACTCCACTCCACTCCACTCCACTCTACTCCACTCCACTCCACTCCACTCCACTATACTCCACTCGTCTCCACTCCACTCCACTATACTCCACTCGTCTCCACTCCACTCCACTCCACTCCACTCCACTCCACTCCACTCCACTCCACTCCACTCCACTTTTGTCCACTCCAATCCACTGCACTCCACTGCACTCCACTGCACTCCACTCCACTCCACTCCACTCCACTCCACTCCACTCCACTCCACTCCACTCCACTTTTGTCCACTCCAATCCACTGCACTCCACTGCACTCCACTGCACTCCACTGCACTCCACTGCACTCCACTGCACTCCATTCCACTCCACTCAACTCCACTCCACTCCACTCCACTCCACTCCACTCCACTCCACTATACTCCACTCCACTCCACTCCACTCCACTCCAGTGTACTCCACTCCACTCCACTCCTCTCCAGTCGTCTCCAATCCACTCCACTCCACTCCACTTTTGTCCACTGCACACCACTGCACTCCACTCCACTGCACTCCACTCCACTCCACTCCACTCCACTCCAGTGCACTCCACTCCACTCCACTCCTCTCTAGTCGTCTCCACTCCACTCCACTCCACTCCACTTTTGTCCACTGCACACCACTCCACTCCACTCCACTCCACTCCACGCCACTCCACTCCACACTACTCAACTCCACTCCACTCCACTCCAGTGCACTCCACTCCACTCCACTCCTCTCCAGTCGTCTCCAATCCACTCCACTCCACTTTTGTCCACTGCACACCACTGCACTCCACTGCACTCCACTCCACTCCACTCCACTCCAGTGCACTCCACTCCACTCCACTCCTCTCCAGTCGTCTCCACTCCACTCCACTCCACTCCACTCGTCTCCACTCCACTCCACTGCACTCCACTTTACTGCACTCCACTCCACTCCACTCCACTCCACTCCACTCCACTCCACTCCAATCCAATCCACTCCACTCCACTCAAGTGCACTCCACTCCACTTCACTCCACACGACTCCACTCCACTCCACTGCACTCCACTCCACTCCACTCCACTCCACTCCACTCCACTCCAGTGCACTCCACTCCACTCCACTCCTCTCCAGTCGTCTCCACTCCACTCCACTCCACTCGTCTCCACTCCACTCCACTGCACTCCACTTTACTGCACTCCACTCCACTCCACTCCACTCCACTCCACTCCACTCCACTCCACTCCAATCCAATCCACTCCACTCCACTCAAGTGCACTCCACTCCACTTCACTCCACACGACTCCACTCCACTCCACTGCACTCCACTCCACTCGTCTCCACTCCACTCCACTCCACTCCACTCCACTCCACTCCACACCACTCCACTCCACTCCACTCCACTTTTGTCCACTGCACTCCACTGCACTCCACTGCACTCCACTGCACTTCACTCCACTCCACTCCACTCCACTCCACTCCATTCCACTCCACTCAACTCCACTCCACTCCACTCAACTCCACTCCAATCCACTCTACTCCACTCTTGTCCACTCCACTCCACTCCACTCCACTCCACTCCACTCCACTCCACTCCACTCCACTCCACTCCACTCCACTCCTCTCCAATATACTCCACTCCACTCCACTCCACTGCACTCCACTCCACTGCTCTGCACTCGTCTCCACTCCACTCAACTCCACTTCTGTCCACTCCACTTCACTCCACTCCACTCCACTCCACAGAACTCCACTCCACTCCACTCCACTCCACAGAACTCCACTCCACTCCACTCCACTCCACTCCACTCCACTCCACTCGTCTCCACTCCACTCAACTCCTCTCCTTTCCACTCCACTCCACTCCACTCCACTCCACTCCACTCCACTCCACTCCACTCGTCTCCACTCCACTCCACTGCACTCCACTTTACTGCACTCCACTCCACTCCACTCCACTCCACTCCACTCCACTCCACTCCAGTGCACTCCACTCCATTTCACTCCACACGACTCCACTCCACTCCACTGCACTCCACTCCACTCGTCTCCACTCCACTCAACTCCTCTCCTTTCCACTCCACTCCACTCCACTCTACTCCACTCCACTCCACTCCACTCGTCTCCACTCCACTCCAGTGCACTCCACTCCACTTCACTCCACACGACTCCACTCCACTGCACTCCACTGCACTCCACTGCACTCCACTGCACTCCACTCCACTCCACTCCACTCCACTCCACTCCACTCCACTCCACTCCACTCCACTCCACTCCACTCAATTCCACTCCACTTTTGTCCACTCCATTCCACTGCACTCCACTGCACTCCACTGCACTCCACTGCACTGCACTCCACTCCACTCCACTCCACTTTTGTCCACTCCATTCCACTGCACTCCACTGCACTCCACTGCACTCCACTGCACTGCACTCCACTCCACTCCACTCCATTCCACTCCACTCAACTCCAATCCACTCCACTCCACTTTTGTCCACTCCACTCCACTGCACTCCACTGCACTCCACTCCACTGCACTCCACTCCACTCCACTCCACTCCACTCCACTCCACTCCACTCCACTCCACTCCACTCCACTTGTCTCCACTCCACTCCACTCCACTCCACTGCACTCCACTCCACTCCACTACACTCCACTCCACTCGTCTCCACTCCACTCCACTCCACTCCACTCCACTTTTGTCCACTCCACTCCACTGCACTCCACTGCACTCCACTGCACTCCACTGCACTCCACTGCACTCCACTCCACTCCACTCCACTGCACTCCACTCCACTGCACTGCACTCGTCTCCACTCCACTCAACTCCAATTCTGTCCACTCCACTCCACACCACTCCACTCCACTCCACTCCACTCCACTCCACTCCACTCCACTCCACTATACTCCACTCCACTCCACTCCACTCCACTCCACTCCACTCCACTCCACTCCACAGAACTCCACTCCACTCCACTCCACTCCACTCCACTCCACTCCACTCCACTCGTCTCCATTCCACTCAACTCCACAGAACTCCACTCCACTCCACTCCACTCCACTCCACTCCACTCCACTCCACTCCACTCCACTCCACTCCACTCCACTCGTCTCCACTCCACTCCACTCCACTCCACTCCACTCCACTTTTCTCCTTTCCACTCAACTCCACTCTACTCAACTCCACTCCTCTACATTAAACTTCTCTCCATTACACTCCACTCCACACTACTCATCTCCTCTTTTCTCCTTTCCACTCTACTACACTCCACTCCACTCCACTCCATTCGTCTCCACTCCACTTTACTCCACTCAACTCGTCTCCACTCCACTCCACTCCTCTCCACTCTACTCCACTCCACTCCACTCCACTCCACTATACTCCACTCGTCTCCACTGCACTCCACTATACTCCACTCGTCTCCACTCCACTCCACTCCACTCCACTCCACTCCACTCCACTTTTGTCCACTCCATTCCACTGCACTCCACTGCACTCCACTGCACTCCACTGCACTGCACTCCACTCCACTCCACTCCATTCCACTCCACTCAACTCCAATCCACTCCACTCCACTTTTGTCCACTCCACTCCACTGCACTCCACTGCACTCCACTCCACTGCACTCCACTCCACTCCACTCCACTCCACTCCACTCCACTCCACTCCACTCCACTCCACTCCACTCCACTCCACTTGTCTCCACTCCACTCCACTCCACTCCACTGCACTCCACTCCACTCCACTACACTCCACTCCACTCGTCTCCACTCCACTCCACTCCACTCCACTCCACTTTTGTCCACTCCACTCCACTGCACTCCACTGCACTCCACTGCACTCCACTCCACTCCACTCCACTCCACTGCACTCCACTCCACTGCACTGCACTCGTCTCCACTCCACTCAACTCCACTTCTGTCCACTCCACACCACTCCACTCCACTCCACTCCACTCCACTCCACTCCACTCCACTCCACTCCACTCCACTCCACTCCACTCCACTATACTCCACTCCACTCCACTCCACTCCACTCCACTCCACTCCACTCCACTCCACTCCACTCCACAGAACTCCACTCCACTCCACTCCACTCCACTCCACTCCACTCCACTCCACTCGTCTCCATTCCACTCAACTCCACAGAACTCCACTCCACTCCACTCCACTCCACTCCACTCCACTCCACTCCACTCCACTCCACTCCACTCCACTCCACTCCACTCCACTCCACTCGTCTCCACTCCACTCCACTCCACTCCACTCCACTCCACTCCACTCCACTTTTGTCCACTCCATTCCACTGCACTCCACTGCACTCCACTGCACTCCACTGCACTGCACTCCACTCCACTCCACTCCATTCCACTCCACTCAACTCCAATCCACTCCACTCCACTTTTGTCCACTCCACTCCACTGCACTCCACTGCACTCCACTCCACTGCACTCCACTCCACTCCACTCCACTCCACTCCACTCCACTCCACTCCACTCCACTCCACTCCACTCCACTTGTCTCCACTCCACTCCACTCCACTCCACTGCACTCCACTCCACTCCACTACACTCCACTCCACTCGTCTCCACTCCACTCCACTCCACTCCACTCCACTTTTGTCCACTCCACTCCACTGCACTCCACTGCACTCCACTGCACTCCACTGCACTCCACTCCACTCCACTCCACTCCACTCCACTGCACTCCACTCCACTGCACTGCACTCGTCTCCACTCCACTCAACTCCACTTCTGTCCACTCCACTCCACACCACTCCACTCCACTCCACTCCACTCCACTCCACTCCACTCCACTCCACTCCACTCCACAGAACTCCACTCCACTCCACTCCACTCCACTCCACTCCACTCCACTCCACTCCACTCCACTCCACTCCACTCCACTCGTCTCCATTCCACTCAACTCCACAGAACTCCACTCCACTCCACTCCACTCCACTCCACTCCACTCCACTCCACTCCACTCCACTCCACTCGTCTCCACTCCACTCCACTCCACTCCACTCCACTCCACTTTTCTCCTTTCCACTCAACTCCACTCTACTCAACTCCACTCCTCTACATTAAACTTCTCTCCATTACACTCCACTCCACACTACTCATCTCCTCTTTTCTCCTTTCCACTCTACTACACTCCACTCCACTCCACTCCATTCGTCTCCACTCCACTTTACTCCACTCAACTCGTCTCCACTCCACTCCACTCCTCTCCACTCTACTCCACTCCACTCCACTCCACTCCACTATACTCCACTCGTCTCCACTGCACTCCACTATACTCCACTCGTCTCCACTCCACTCCACTCCACTCCACTCCACTCCACTCCACTCCACTTTTGTCCACTCCAATCCACTGCACTCCACTGCACTCCACTGCACTCCACTCCACTCCATTCCACTCCACTCAACTCCACTCCACTCCAATCCACTCCACTCCACTATACTCCACTCCACTCCACTCCACTCCAGTGTACTCCACTCCACTCCACTCCTCTCCAGTCGTCTCCAATCCACTCCACTCCACTCCACTTTTGTCCACTGCACACCACTGCACTCCACTCCACTCCACAGAACTCCACTCCACTCCACTCCACTCCACTCCACTCCACTCCACTCCACTCCACTCCACTCGTCTCCATTCCACTCAACTCCACTCCACTCCACTCCACTCCACTCCACTCCACTCCACTCCACTCCACTCCACTCCACTCCACTCCACTCGTCTCCACTCCACTCGTCTCCACTCCACTCCACTCCACTCCACTTTTCTCCTTTCCACTCAACTCCACTCTACTCAACTCCACTCCTCTACATTAACTTCTCTCCATTACACTCCATTCCACACTACTCATCTCCTCTTTTCTCCTTTCCACTCTACTACACTCCACTCCACTCCACTCCACTCGTCTCCACTCCACTTTACTCCACTCAACTCGTCTCCACTCCACACTACTCCACTCCACTCTACTCCACTCCACTCCACTCCACTCCACTATACTCCACTCGTCTCCACTCCACTCCACTATACTCCACTCGTCTCCACTCCACTCCACTCCACTCCACTCCACTCCACTCCACTCCACTCCACTTTTGTCCACTCCAATCCACTGCACTCCACTGCACTCCACTGCACTCCACTGCACTCCACTGCACTCCACTCCACTCCATTCCACTCCACTCAACTCCACTCCACTCCACTCCACTCCACTATACTCCACTCCACTCCACTCCACTCCACTCCACTCCAGTGTACTCCACTCCACTCCACTCCTCTCCAGTCGTCTCCAATCCACTCCACTCCACTCCACTTTTGTCCACTGCACACCACTGCACTCCACTCCACTGCACTCCACTCCACTCCACTCCACTCCACTCCAGTGCACTCCACTCCACTCCACTCCTCTCCAGTCGTCTCCACTCCACTCCACTCCACTCCACTTTTGTCCACTGCACACCACTCCACTCCACTCCACTCCACTCCACTCCACGCCACTCCACTCCACACTACTCAACTCCACTCCACTCCACTCCAGTGCACTCCACTCCACTCCACTCCTCTCCAGTCGTCTCCAATCCACTCCACTCCACTTTTGTCCACTGCACACCACTGCACTCCACTGCACTCCACTCCACTCCACTCCACTCCAGTGCACTCCACTCCACTCCACTCCTCTCCAGTCGTCTCCACTCCACTCCACTCCACTCCACTCGTCTCCACTCCACTCCACTGCACTCCACTTTACTGCACTCCACTCCACTCCACTCCACTCCACTCCACTCCACTCCACTCCACTCCAATCCAATCCACTCCACTCCACTCAAGTGCACTCCACTCCACTTCACTCCACACGACTCCACTCCACTCCACTGCACTCCACTCCACTCGTCTCCACTCCACTCCACTCCACTCCACTCCACTCCACTCCACTCCACTCCACTCCACTCCACTCCATTCCACTCCACTCAACTCCACTCCACTCCACTCCACTCCACTCCACTCCACTCCACTCCACTCCACTCCACTCCACTTTTGTCCACTCCATTCCACTGCACTCCACTGCACTCCACTGCACTGCACTCCACTCCACTCCACTCCACTCCACTCCACTCCACTCCACTCCACTCCACTCCACTCCACTCCACTCCACTCCACTCCACTTGTCTCCACTCCACTCCACTCAACTCCACTGCACTCCACTCCACTCCACTACACTCCACTCCACTCGTCTCCACTCCACTCCACTCCACTCCACTCCACTCCACTCCACTCCACTCCACTCCACTCCACTTTTGTCCACTCCACTCCACTGCACTCCACTGCACTCCACTCCACTCCACTGCACTCCACTGCACTCCACTCCACTCCACTCCACTCCACTCCACTCCACTCCACTCCACTGCACTCCACTCCACTCCACTCCACTCAAGTTGTCTCCACTCCACTCCACTTCACTCCTTTCCACTCCACTCCACTCGTCTCCACTCCACTCGTCTCCACTCCACTGCACTCCACTCCTCTCCAATCCTCTGCTCTCCACTCCACTGCACTCCACTCCTCTCCACTCCTCTGCTCTCCATTCCACTCCACTCCACTGCACTCCACTCCACTCCACTCCTCTCCACTATACTCCACTCCACTCCACTCCACTGCACTCCACTCCACTGCACTGCACTCGTCTCCACTCCACTCCACTCCACACCACTCCACTCCACTCCACTCCACTCCACTCCACTCCACTCCACTCCACTCCACTCCACTCCACTTTTGTCCACTCCACTTTTGTCCACTCCACTCCACTGCACTCCGCTCCACTCCACTGCAGTCCGCTCCACTCCACTGCACTCCACTCCACTCCACTCCACTCCAGTGCACTCCACTCCACTTCACTCCACACGACTCCACTCCACACCACTGCACTCCACTCCACTGCACTCCACTCCACTCCACTCCACTCCACTCCAGTGCACTCCACTCCACTCCACTCCTCTCCAGTCGTCTCCACTCCACTCCACTCCACTCCACTTTTGTCCACTGCACACCACTCCACTCCACTCCACTCCACTCCACGCCACTCCACTCCACACTACTCAACTCCACTCCACTACACTCCAGTGCACTCCACTCCACTCCACTCCTCTCCAGTCGTCTCCAATCCACTCCACTCCATTCCACTTTTGTCCACTGCACACCACTGCACTCCACTCCACTCCACTCCACTCCACTCCACTCCACTCCACTCCACTCCAGTGCACTCCACTCCACTCCACTCCTCTCCAGTCGTCTCCACTCCACTCCACTCCACTCCACTCCACTCGTCTCCACTCCACTCCACTGCACTCCACTTTACTGCACTCCACTCCACTCCACTCCACTCCACTCCACTCCACTCCACTCCACTCCACTCCACTCCAATCCAATCCACTCCACTCCACTCAAGTGCACTCCACTCCACTTCACTCCACACGACTCCACTCCACTCCACTGCACTCCACTCCACTCCACTCCACTCCACTCCACTCCACGCCACTCCACTCCACACTACTCAACTCCAATCCACTCCACTCCAGTGCACTCCACTCCACTCCACTCCTCTCCAGTCGTCTCCAATCCACTCCACTCCACTCCACTTTTGTCCACTGCACACCACTGCACTCCACTCCACTCCACTCCACTCCACTCCACTCCACTCCACTCCACTCCAGTGCACTCCACTCCACTCCACTCCTCTCCAGTCGTCTCCACTCCACTCCACTCCACTCCACTCCACTCGTCTCCACTCCACTCCACTGCACTCCACTCCACTCCACTCCACTCCACTCCACTCCACTCCACTCCACTCCACTCCACTCCACTCCACTCAAGTGCACTCCACTCCACTTCACTCCACACGACTCCACTCCACTCCACTGCACTCCACTCCACTCGTCTCCACTCCACTCCACTCCACTCCACTCCACTTTTGTCCACTGCACTCCACTGCACTCCACTGCACTTCACTCCACTCCACTCCACTCCACTCCACTCCACTCCACTCCACTCCATTCCACTCCACTCAACTCCACTCCACTCCACTCAACTCCACTCCAATCCACTCCACTCCACTCTTGTCCACTCCACTCCACTCCACTCCACTCCACTCCACTCCACTCCACTCCACTCCACTCCACTCCACTCCACTCCTCTCCAATATACTCCACTCCACTCCACTCCACTGCACTCCACTCCACTGCTCTGCACTCGTCTCCACTCCACTCAACTCCACTTCTGTCCACTCCACTCCACTCCACTCCACACCACTCCACTCCACTATACTCCACTCCACTCCACTCCACTCCACTCCACAGAACTCCACTCCACTCCACTCCACTCCACTCGTCTCCACTCCACTCAACTCCTCTCCTTTCCACTCCACTCCACTCCACTCCACTCCACTCCACTCCACTCCACTCCACTCCACTCCACTCCACTCGTCTCCACTCCACTCCACTGCACTCCACTTTACTGCACTCCACTCCACTCCACTCCACTCCACTCCACTCCAGTGCACTCCACTCCATTTCACTCCACACGACTCCACTCCACTCCACTGCACTCCACTCCACTCGTCTCCACTCCACTCAACTCCTCTCCTTTCCACTCCACTCCACTCCACTCTACTCCACTCCACTCCACTCGTCTCCACTCCACTCCAGTGCACTCCACTCCACTTCACTCCACACGACTCCACTCCACTCCACTCCACTCCACTCCACTCCACTTTTGTCCACTCCAATCCACTGCACTCCACTGCACTCCACTGCACTCCACTGCACTCCACTCCACTCCACTCCACTCCACTCCACTCCACTCCACTCCACTCCACTCCACTCCACTCCACTCCACTTTTGTCCACTCCATTCCACTGCACTCCACTGCACTCCACTGCACTCCACTGCACTGCACTCCACTCCACTCCACTCCACTCCACTCCATTCCACTCCACTCAACTCCACTCCACTCAACTCCAATCCACTCCACTCCACTTTTGTCCACTCCACTCCACTCCACTCCACTCCACTCCACTCCACTCCACTCCACTCCACTCCACTCCACTCCACTCCACTCCACTCCACTCCACTCCACTTGTCTCCACTCCACTCCACTCCACTGCACTCCACTCCACTCCACTCCACTCCACTCCACTCGTCTCCACTCCACTCCACTCCACTCCACTCCACTCCACTCCACTTTTGTCCACTCCACTCCACTGCACTCCACTGCACTCCACTGCACTCCACTCCACTCCACTCCACTCCACTTGTCTCCACTCCACTCCACTCCACTCCACTCCACTCCACTGCACTCCACTCCACTCCACTCCACTCCACTCCACTCCACTCCACTCCACTCCACTCCACTCCACTTGTCTCCACTCCACTCCACTTCACTCCTTTCCACTCCACTCCACTCGTCTCCACTCCACTCGTCTCCACTCCACTGCACTCCACTCCTCTCCACTCCTCTGCTCTCCATTCCACTCCACTCCACTGCACTCCACTCCACTCCACTCCTCTCCACTATACTCCACTCCACTCCACTCCACTGCACTCCACTCCACTGCACTGCACTCGTCTCCACTCCACTCCACTCCACTCCACACCACTCCACTCCACTCCACTCCATTCCACTCCACTCCACTCCACTCCACTCCACTCCACTCCACTCCACTCCACTCCACTTTTGTCCACTCCACTTCTGTCCACTCCACTCCACTGCACTCCGCTCCACTCCACTGCAGTCCGCTCCACTCCACTGCACTCCACTCCACTCCACTCCACTCCACTCCACTCCACTCCAGTGCACTCCACTCCACTTCACTCCACACGACTCCACTCCACTCCACTGCACTCCACTCAACTCGTCTCCACTCCACTCCACTCCACTTTTGTCCACTCCACTCCACTGCACTCCACTCCACTACACTCCACTCCACTCCACTCCACTCCACTCGTCTCCACTCCACTTCACTCCACTGCACTCCACTCCACTCCACTCCACTCCTCTCCACTCCACTCCACTCCACTCCACTCCTCTCGACTGCACCCCACTCCACTGCACTCCACTCCAATCCACTCCACTCCACTGCACTCCACTCCACTCCACTCCACTCCACTCCACTCCACTCCAGTGCACTCCACTCCACTTCACTCCACACGACTCCACTCCACTCCACTGCACTCCACTCAACTCGTCTCCACTCCACTCCACTCCACTCCACTTTTGTCCACTCCACTCCACTGCAATCCACTCCACTACACTCCACTCCACTCCACTCCACTCGTCTCCACTCCACTTCACTCCTCTGCACTCCACTCCACTCCACTCCACTCCACTCCACTCCACTCCACTCCACTCCACTCCACTCCACTCCACTCCACTCCACTCCACTCCTCTCGACTGCACTCCACTCCACTGCACTCCACTCCAATCCACTCCACTCCACTCCAGTGCACTCCAGTCCACTTCACTCCACACGACTCCACTCCACTCCACTCCACTCCACTCCACTTTTGTCCACTCCACTCCACTGCACTCCACTGCACTCCACTGCACTCCACTGCACTCCACTCCACTCCACTCCACTCCACTTTTGTCCACTCCACTCCACTGCACTCCACTCCACTCAACTGCTCTCCACTCCACTCCTCTCAACTGCTCTCCACTCCACTCCACTCCACTCCACTGCACTCCACTCCAATCCACTCCACTGCACTCCACTCCACTCCACTCCTCTCCACTAAACTGCACTCCACTCCACTGCACTCCACTCCACTCCACTCCACTCCACTCCACTCCACTCCACTCCACTCCACTCCACTCCACTCCACTCCACTCCACTCCACTCCATTCCACTCCTTTCCACTCCACTCCACTCAACTCCACTTGTCTCCACTCCACTCGTCTCCACTCCACTGCACTCCACTCCTCTCCACTCCTCTGCTCTCCACTCTACTCCACTCCACTGCACTCCACTCCACTCCACTCCTCTCCACTATACTCCACTCCACTCCACTCCACTGCACTCCACTCCACTGCACTGCACTCGTCTCCACTCCACTCCACTCCACTCCACTCCACTCCACTCCACTCCACTCCACTATACTCCACTCCACTCCACTATACTCCACTCGTCTCCACTCCACTCCACTGCACTCCACTCCACTCCACTCAACTCCACTCCACTCCACTCCACTCCACTTTTGTCCACTCCACTCCACTCCACTCCACTCCACTCCACTCCACTCCACTCCACTCCACTCCATTCCACTCCACTCCACTCCACTCCACTCCACTCAACTCCACTCCACTCCACTTCCCTCCACTCCACTCCACTCCACTCCACTCCACTCCACTCCACTCCACTCCACTCCATTCCATTCCACTCCACTGCATTCCACTCCACTCCACTCCACTCCACTCCACTCCACTCGACTCCTCTCGTCTGCACTCCACTCCACTCTATTGCACTCGACTCCACTCCTCTCCACTCCTCTCCACTCCACTCCACTCCACTCCACTCCACTCCACTCCACTCCTTTAAACTCCACTCCACTAAACTCCTCTCAACTGCACTCCACTCCACTCCACTCAACTCCATTCCACTCCACTCCACTCCACTCCACTCCACTCCACTCCACTCCACTCCACTCCACTCCACTCAGCTCCAATCCACTCCACTCCACTCCACTCCAATCCACTCCACTCCTCTCCACTGCACTCCACTCCTCTCCACTCCACTGCACTCCACTCCTCTCCACTCCTCTCCACTCCACTGCACTCCACTCGTCTCCACTCCTCTCCACTCCACTCCACTCCACTCCACTCCACTCCACTCCACTCCACTCCACTCCACTCCACTTTTGTCCACTCCACTTTTGTCCACTCCACTCGTCTCCACTCCACTCGTCTCCACTCCACTCGTCTCCACTCCACTCAACTCCACTCCACTCAACTCCACTTCTGTCCACTCCACTCCACACCACTCCACTCCACTCCACTCCACTCCACTCCACTCCACTCGTCTCCGCACCACTCAACTCCTCTGCTCTCCACTCCACTCCACTCCACTCCACTCCACTCCACTCCACTCCACTCGTCTCCACTCCACTCCACTCCACTCCACTTTTCTCCTTTCCACTCAACTCCACTCCACTCAACTCCACTCCTCTACATTCAACTTCTCTCCATTACACTCCACTCCACACTACTCATCTCCTCTTTTCTCCTTTCCACTCTACTACACTCCACTCCACTCCACTCCGCTCGTCTCCACTCCACTTTACTCCACTCAACTCGTCTCCACTCCACTCAACTCCTCTCTCCACCACTCCACTCCACTCCACTCCCCACTCCACTCCACTCCACTCCACTCCACTCCACTCCACTCCACTCCACTATACTCCACTCTTCTCCACTCCACTCCACTATACTCCACTCGTCTCCACTCCACTCCACTGCACTCCACTCCACTCCACTCGTCTCCACTCCACTCCACTCCACTTTTGTCCACTCCACTCCACTCCACTCCACTCCACTCCACTCCACTCCACTCCACTCCACTCCACTCCACTCCATTCCACTCCACTCCACTCCACTCCACTCCACTCCACTCCACTCCACTCCACTCAACTCCACTCCACTTCCCTCCACTCCACTCCACTCCACTCCACTCCACTCCACTCCACTCCACTCCACTCCACTCCACTCGACTCCTCTCGTCTGCACTCCACTCCACTCTATTGCACTCGACTCCACTCCTCTCCACTCCTCTCCACTCCACTCCACTCCACTCCACTCCACTCCTTTAAACTCCACTCCACTAAACTCCTCTCAACTGCACTCCACTCCACTCCACTCAACTCCATTCCACTCCACTCCACTCCACTCCACTCCACTCCACTCCACTCAGCTCCAATCCTCTCCACTCCACTCCACTCCAATCCACTCCACTCCTCTCCACTGCACTCCACTCCTCTCCACTCCACTGCACTCCACTCCTCTCCACTCCTCTCCACTCCACTGCACTCCACTCGTCTCCACTCCTCTCCACTCCACTCCACTCCACTCCACTCCACTCCACTCCACTCCACTCCACTCCACTCCACTCCACTCCACTCCACTCCACTCCACTCCACTTTTGTCCACTCCACTCGTCTCCACTCCACTCGTCTCCACTCCACTCGTCTCCACTCCACTCAACTCCACTCCACTCAACTCCACTTCTGTCCACTCCACTCCACTCCACTCCACTCCACTCCACTCCACTCCACTCCACTCCACTCCACTCCACTCCACTCCACACTACTCAACTCCACTCCTCTCCTCTCCTCTCCTCTCCTCTCCTCTCCTCTCCTCTCCTCTCCTCTCCTCTCCTCTCCTCTCCTCTCCTCTCCTCTCCTCTCCTCTCCTCTCCTCTCCTCTCCTCTCCTCTCCTCTCCTCTCCTCTCCTCTCCTCTCCTCTCCACTCCTCTCCACTCCACTGCACTCCACTCATCTCCACTCCTCTCCACTCCACTCCACTCCACTCCACTCCACTCCACTCCACTCCACTCCACTCCACTCCACTTTTGTCCACTCCACTCGTCTCCACTCCACTCGTCTCCACTCCACTCGTCTCCACTCCACTCAACTCCACTCCACTCAACTCCACTTCTGTCCACTCCACTCCACTCCACTCCACTCCACTCCACTCCACTCCACTCCACTCCACTCCACTCCACACTACTCAACTCCACTCCTCTCCTCTCCTCTCCTCTCCTCTCCTCTCCTCTCCTCTCCTCTCCTCTCCTCTCCTCTCCTCTCCTCTCCTCTCCTCTCCTCTCCTCTCCTCTCCTCTCCTCTCCTCTCCTCTCCTCTCCTCTCCTCTCCTCTCCTCTCCACTCCTCTCCACTCCACTCCACTCGACTCTTCTCGTCTGCACTCCACTCCACTCTATTGCACTCGACTCCACTCCTCTCCACTCCTCTCCACTCCTCTCCACTCCACTCCACTCCACTCCACTCCACTCCACTCCACTCCACTCCACTCCACTCCACTCCACTCCACTCCACTCCACTCCACTCCACTATACTCCACTCCACTCCACTCCAGTGCACTCCACTCCACTCCACTCCTCTCCAGTCATCTCCACTCCACTCCACTCCACTCCACTTTTGTCCACTGCACACCACTGCACTCCACTGCACTCCACTCCACTCCACTCCACTCCACTCCACTCCACTCCACTGCACTGCACTCCACTCCACTCCACTCAACTCCACTCCACACTACTCAACTCCACTCCTCTCCTCTCCTTTCCTTTCCACTCCACTCCACTCCACTCCACTCCACTCCACTCGTCTCCACTCCACTCGTCTCCACTCCACTGCACTCCACTCCTCTCCACTCCTCTGCTCTCCACTCCACTCCACTCCATTGCACTCCACTCCACTCCACTCCACTCCTCTCCACTATACTCCACTCCACTCCACTCCACTGCACTCCACTCCACTGCACTGCACTCGTCTCCACTCCACTCCACTCCACTTCTGTCCACTCCACTCCACACCACTCCACTCCACTCCACTCCACTCCACTCCACTCCACAGAACTCCACTCCACTCCACAGAACTCCACTCCACTCCACTCCACTCCACTCCACTCCTCTCCACTCCACTCCACTCCCCTCGTCTCCATTCCACTCAACTCCTCTGCTCTCCACTCCACTCCACTCCACTCCACTCCACTCCACTCCACTCCACTCCACTCCACTCCACTCCACTCCACTCCACTCCACTCCTCTCCACTCCACTCCACTCCACTCCACTCCACTCCACTCCACTCCTCTCCTTTCCACTCCACTCCACTCCACTCAACTCCACTCCTCTACATTCTACTTCTCTCCATTACACTCCACTCCACACTACTTATCTCCTCTTTTCTCCTTTCCACTCTACTACACTCTACTACACTCTACTCCACTCGTCTCCACTCCACTCCACTCCACTCCACTCCACTCCACTCCACTCCACTCCACTCCTCTCCACTCCACTCCTCTCCACTCCTCTCCTCTCCACTCCACTGCACTCCACTCCACTGCACTCCACTGCACTCCACTCCACTCCACTCCACTCCACTCCACTCCACTCCACTCCACTCCACTCCACTCCACTCCACTCCACACCACTCGTCTCCACTTCACTCAACTCCAATCCACTCCACTCCACTCCTCTCCTTTCCACTCCACTCCACTCCACTCAACTCACTCCACTCCACTCATCTCCACTCCACTCATCTCCACTCCACTCATCTCCACTCCACTCCACTCCACTGCACTCCACTCCACTCCTCTCCACTCCTCTCCTCTCCACTCCACTGCACACCACTTCACTCCAATCCACTCCACTCCACTCCACTCCACTCCACACCACTCGTCTCCACTCCACTCCACTCCACTCCACTCCACTCCACTCCACTCCACTCCTTTCCACTCCACTCCACTCGTCTGCACTCCACTCCACTCCACTGCACTCCACTCCACTCCTCTCAACTCCACTGCACTCTACTCCTCTCCACTCCTCTGCTCTCCACTGCACTCCTCTCCACTCCACTCCACTCCTCTCCACTATACTCCACTCCACTCCACTCCAGTGCACTCCACTCCACTCCACTTCACTCCACTCCACTGCACTGCACTCGTCTCCACTCCACTCCACTCCACTCCACTCCACTCCTCTCCTTTCCACTCCACTCCACTCCACTCCACTCCACTCCACTCCACTCCACTCCAATCCACTCCACTCCACTCCAGTGCACTCCACTCCACTTCACTCCACACGACTCCACTCCACTCCACTCCACTCCACTTTTGTCCACTCCACTCCACTGCACTCCACTGCACTCAACTCCACTCCACTCCACTCCACTCCACTTTTGTCCACTCCACTCCACTGCACTCCACTGCACTCCACTCAACTCCACTCCACTCCACTCCACTCCACTGCACTCCACTCCACTCCTCTCCTTTCCACTCCACTCCACTCCACTCCACTCCACTCCACTCCACTCCACTCCACTCCACTCCACTCCTCTCTTTTCCACTCCACTCCACTCCACTCCACTCCACTCCACTCCACTCCACTCCACTCCACTCCACTCCACTCCTCTACATTCAACTTCTCTCCATTGCACTCCACTCCACACTACTTATCTCCTCTTTTCTCCTTTCCACTCTACTACACTCCACTCCACTCCACTCCACTCCACTCCACTCGTCTCCACTCCACTCCACTCCACTCCTCTGCACTCCACTCCTCTCCACTCCTCTGCTCTCCACTCCACTCCACTCCACTCCACACCACTCCACTCCACTCCACTCCACTCCACTCCACTCCACTCCACTCCACTCCACTCCACTCCACTCTACTGTACTCCATCCGACTCCACACCACTCCACACGTTTCTACTCCACTCCACTCCACTCCACTCCACTCCTCTCCTTTCCACTCCACTCCACTCCACTCCACTCCTCTCTTTTCCACTCCACTCCACTCCACTCCACTCCACTCCTCTACATTCAACTTCTCTCCATTGCACTCCACTCCACACTACTTATCTAATCTTTTCTCCTTTCCACTCTACTCCACTCCACTCCACTCCACTCCACTCCACTCCACTCGTCTCCACTCCACTCCACTCCTCTGCACTCCACTCCTCTCCACTCCTCTGCTCTCCACTCCACTCCACTCCACTCCACTCCACTCCACTCCACTCCACTCCACTCCTCTCCACTCCACTCCACTCCACTCCACAGTACTCCATCCGACTCCACACCACTCAACACGTTTCAACTCCACTCCACTCCACTCCACTCCACTCCACTCCACTCCACTCCTCTCCTTTCCACTCCACTCCACTCCACTCCACTCCACTCCAATCCACTCCACTCGTCTCCACTCCACTGCACTCCACTCCACTCCACTCCACTCCACTCCACTCCACTCCACTCCACTCCACTCCACTCCACTCCACTCCACTCGTCTCCACTCCACTCCACTCCTCTGCACTCCACTCCTCTCCACTCCTCTGCTCTCCACTCCACTCCACTCCACTCCACTCCTCTCCACTCCACTCCACTCCACTCCACAGTACTCCATCCGACTCCACACCACTCAACACGTTTCAACTCCACTCCACTCCACTCCACTCCACTCCACTCCACTCCACTCCACTCCTCTCCTTTCCACTCCACTCCACTCCACTCCACTCCACTCCAATCCACTCCACTCGTCTCCACTCCACTGCACTCCACTCCACTCCACTCCACTCCACTCCACTCCACTCCACTCCACTCCACTCCTCTCCTTTCCACTCTACTCCACTCCACTCCACTCCACTCCACTCCACTCCACTCCACTCCACTCCACTCCACTCCACTCCACTCCTCTACATTCAACTTCTCTCCATTACACTCCACTCCACTCCACTCCTCAACTCCACTCCACTCCTAAACTCCACTCCAATCCACTCCACTCCTCTCCACTCGTCTCCACTCCACTCGTCGCCACTAAATTCCTCTCCTCTACTTTCTACTTCTCTCCATTCCACTCCACTCCACTTCACTCCACACTACTCATCTCCTCTCCCCTCCTTTCCACTCAACTCCTTTCCACTCCAATCCACTCCGCTCCCCTCCAATCCATTCCACTCCACTCCACTCCACTCCACTCCACTCCACTCCACTCCACTCCACTCCACTCCACTCCACTCCACTCCACTCCACTCCACTCCATTCCATTCCACTCCACTGCATTCCACTCCACTCCACTCCACTCCACTCCACTCCACTCCACTCCACTCCACTCCACTCCACTCGACTCCTCTCGTCTGCACTCCACTCCACTCTATTGCACTCGACTCCACTCCTCTCCACTCCACTCCACTCCACTCCACTCCACTCCTTTAAACTCCACTCCACTAAACTCCTCTCGACTGCACTCCACTCCACTCCACTCAACTCCATTCCACTCCACTCCACTCCACTCCACTTGTCTCCACTCCACTCCACTCCACTCCACTTTTGTCCACTGCACACCACTCCACTCCACTCCACTCCACTCCACTCCACGCCACTCCACTCCACACTACTCAACTCCACTCCACTCCACTCCAGTGCACTCCACTCCACTCCACTCCTCTCCAGTCGTCTCCAATCCACTCCACTCCACTTTTGTCCACTGCACACCACTGCACTCCACTGCACTCCACTCCACTCCACTCCACTCCAGTGCACTCCACTCCACTCCACTCCTCTCCAGTCGTCTCCACTCCACTCCACTCCACTCCACTCGTCTCCACTCCACTCCACTGCACTCCACTTTACTGCACTCCACTCCACTCCACTCCACTCCACTCCACTCCACTCCAATCCAATCCACTCCACTCCACTCAAGTGCACTCCACTCCACTTCACTCCACACGACTCCACTCCACTCCACTGCACTCCACTCCACTCCACTCCACTCCACTCCACTCCACTCCAGTGCACTCCACTCCACTCCACTCCTCTCCAGTCGTCTCCACTCCACTCCACTCCACTCGTCTCCACTCCACTCCACTGCACTCCACTTTACTGCACTCCACTCCACTCCACTCCACTCCACTCCACTCCACTCCACTCCACTCCACTCCACTCCAATCCAATCCACTCCACTCCACTCAAGTGCACTCCACTCCACTTCACTCCACACGACTCCACTCCACTCCACTGCACTCCACTCCACTCGTCTCCACTCCACTCCACTCCACTCCACTCCACTCCACACCACTCCACTCCACTCCACTCCACTTTTGTCCACTGCACTCCACTGCACTCCACTGCACTCCACTGCACTTCACTCCACTCCACTCCACTCCACTCCACTCCACTCCATTCCACTCCACTCAACTCCACTCCACTCCACTCCACTCAACTCCACTCCAATCCACTCTACTCCACTCTTGTCCACTCCACTCCACTCCACTCCACTCCACTCCACTCCACTCCACTCCACTCCACTCCACTCCACTCCACTCCACTCCTCTCCAATATACTCCACTCCACTCCACTCCACTGCACTCCACTCCACTGCTCTGCACTCGTCTCCACTCCACTCAACTCCACTTCTGTCCACTCCACTTCACTCCACTCCACTCCACTCCACAGAACTCCACTCCACTCCACTCCACTCCACAGAACTCCACTCCACTCCACTCCACTCCACTCCACTCCACTCCACTCCACTCCACTCGTCTCCACTCCACTCAACTCCTCTCCTTTCCACTCCACTCCACTCCACTCCACTCCACTCCACTCCACTCCACTCGTCTCCACTCCACTCCACTGCACTCCACTTTACTGCACTCCACTCCACTCCACTCCACTCCACTCCACTCCACTCCACTCCACTCCAGTGCACTCCACTCCATTTCACTCCACACGACTCCACTCCACTCCACTGCACTCCACTCCACTCGTCTCCACTCCACTCAACTCCTCTCCTTTCCACTCCACTCCACTCCACTCTACTCCACTCCACTCCACTCCACTCGTCTCCACTCCACTCCAGTGCACTCCACTCCACTTCACTCCACACGACTCCACTCCACTGCACTCCACTGCACTCCACTGCACTCCACTCCACTCCACTCCACTCCACTCCACTCCACTCCACTCCACTCCACTCCACTCCACTCCACTCAATTCCACTCCACTTTTGTCCACTCCATTCCACTGCACTCCACTGCACTCCACTGCACTCCACTGCACTGCACTCCACTCCACTCCACTCCACTTTTGTCCACTCCATTCCACTGCACTCCACTGCACTCCACTGCACTCCACTGCACTGCACTCCACTCCACTCCACTCCATTCCACTCCACTCAACTCCAATCCACTCCACTCCACTTTTGTCCACTCCACTCCACTGCACTCCACTGCACTCCACTCCACTGCACTCCACTCCACTCCACTCCACTCCACTCCACTCCACTCCACTCCACTCCACTCCACTCCACTCCACTCCACTCCACTCCACTTGTCTCCACTCCACTCCACTCCACTCCACTGCACTCCACTCCACTCCACTACACTCCACTCCACTCGTCTCCACTCCACTCCACTCCACTCCACTCCACTTTTGTCCACTCCACTCCACTGCACTCCACTGCACTCCACTGCACTCCACTCCACTCCACTCCACTCCACTCCACTGCACTCCACTCCACTGCACTGCACTCGTCTCCACTCCACTCAACTCCACTTCTGTCCACTCCACTCCACACCACTCCACTCCACTCCACTCCACTCCACTCCACTCCACTCCACTCCACTCCACTATACTCCACTCCACTCCACTCCACTCCACTCCACTCCACTCCACTCCACTCCACAGAACTCCACTCCACTCCACTCCACTCCACTCCACTCCACTCCACTCCACTCGTCTCCATTCCACTCAACTCCACAGAACTCCACTCCACTCCACTCCACTCCACTCCACTCCACTCCACTCCACTCCACTCCACTCCACTCCACTCCACTCGTCTCCACTCCACTCCACTCCACTCCACTCCACTCCACTTTTCTCCTTTCCACTCAACTCCACTCTACTCAACTCCACTCCTCTACATTAAACTTCTCTCCATTACACTCCACTCCACACTACTCATCTCCTCTTTTCTCCTTTCCACTCTACTACACTCCACTCCACTCCACTCCATTCGTCTCCACTCCACTTTACTCCACTCAACTCGTCTCCACTCCACTCCACTCCTCTCCACTCTACTCCACTCCACTCCACTCCACTCCACTATACTCCACTCGTCTCCACTGCACTCCACTATACTCCACTCGTCTCCACTCCACTCCACTCCACTCCACTCCACTCCACTCCACTCCACTTTTGTCCACTCCAATCCACTGCACTCCACTGCACTCCACTGCACTCCACTCCACTCCATTCCACTCCACTCAACTCCACTCCACTCCAATCCACTCCACTCCACTATACTCCACTCCACTCCACTCCACTCCAGTGTACTCCACTCCACTCCACTCCTCTCCAGTCGTCTCCAATCCACTCCACTCCACTCCACTTTTGTCCACTGCACACCACTGCACTCCACTCCACTGCACTCCACTCCACTCCACAGAACTCCACTCCACTCCACTCCACTCCACTCCACTCCACTCCACTCCACTCCACTCCACTCCACTCGTCTCCATTCCACTCAACTCCACTCCACTCCACTCCACTCCACTCCACTCCACTCCACTCCACTCCACTCCACTCCACTCCACTCGTCTCCACTCCACTCGTCTCCACTCCACTCCACTCCACTCCACTTTTCTCCTTTCCACTCAACTCCACTCTACTCAACTCCACTCCTCTACATTAACATCTCTCCATTACACTCCACTCCACACTACTCATCTCCTCTTTTCTCCTTTCCACTCTACTACACTCCACTCCACTCCACTCCACTCGTCTCCACTCCACTTTACTCCACTCAACTCGTCTCCACTCCACACTACTCCACTCCACTCTACTCCACTCCACTCCACTCCACTCCACTATACTCCACTCGTCTCCACTCCACTCCACTATACTCCACTCGTCTCCACTCCACTCCACTCCACTCCACTCCACTCCACTCCACTCCACTCCACTCCACTTTTGTCCACTCCAATCCACTGCACTCCACTGCACTCCACTGCACTCCACTGCACTCCACTGCACTCCACTCCACTCCATTCCACTCCACTCAACTCCACTCCACTCCACTCCACTCCACTATACTCCACTCCACTCCACTCCACTCCACTCCACTCCAGTGTACTCCACTCCACTCCACTCCTCTCCAGTCGTCTCCAATCCACTCCACTCCACTCCACTTTTGTCCACTGCACACCACTGCACTCCACTCCACTGCACTCCACTCCACTCCACTCCACTCCACTCCAGTGCACTCCACTCCACTCCACTCCTCTCCAGTCGTCTCCACTCCACTCCACTCCACTCCACTTTTGTCCACTGCACACCACTCCACTCCACTCCACTCCACTCCACTCCACGCCACTCCACTCCACACTACTCAACTCCACTCCACTCCACTCCAGTGCACTCCACTCCACTCCACTCCTCTCCAGTCGTCTCCAATCCACTCCACTCCACTTTTGTCCACTGCACACCACTGCACTCCACTGCACTCCACTCCACTCCACTCCACTCCAGTGCACTCCACTCCACTCCACTCCTCTCCAGTCGTCTCCACTCCACTCCACTCCACTCCACTCGTCTCCACTCCACTCCACTGCACTCCACTTTACTGCACTCCACTCCACTCCACTCCACTCCACTCCACTCCAATCCAATCCACTCCACTCCACTCAAGTGCACTCCACTCCACTTCACTCCACACGACTCCACTCCACTCCACTGCACTCCACTCCACTCCACTCCACTCCACTCCACTCCACTCCACTCCACTCCACGCCACTCCACGCCACTCCACTCCACACTACTCAACTCCACTCCACTCCACTCCAGTGCACTCCACTCCACTCCACTCCTCTCCAGTCGTCTCCAATCCACTCCACTCCACTCCACTTTTGTCCACTGCACACCACTGCACTCCACTCCACTCCACTCCACTCCACTCCACTCCAGTGCACTCCACTCCACTCCACTCCTCTCCAGTCGTCTCCACTCCACTCCACTCCACTCCACTCGTCTCCACTCCACTCCACTGCACTCCACTTTACTGCACTCCACTCCACTCCACTCCACTCCACTCCACTCCACTCCACTCCACTCCACTCCACTCCACTCCAATCCAATCCACTCCACTCCACTCAAGTGCACTCCACTCCACTTCACTCCACACGACTCCACTCCACTCCACTGCACTCCACTCCACTCCACTCCACTCCACTCCTCTCCAATATACTCCACTCCACTCCACTCCACTGCACTCCACTCCACTGCTCTGCACTCGTCTCCACTCCACTCAACTCCACTTCTGTCCACTCCACTTCACTCCACTCCACTCCACTCCACAGAACTCCACTCCACTCCACTCCACTCCACTCCACAGAACTCCACTCCACTCCACTCCACTCCACTCCACTCCACTCGTCTCCACTCCACTCAACTCCTCTCCTTTCCACTCCACTCCACTCCACTCCACTCCACTCCACTCCACTCCACTCCACTCCACTCCACTCCACTCCACTCCACTCCAGTGCACTCCACTCCATTTCACTCCACACGACTCCACTCCACTCCACTGCACTCCACTCCACTCGTCTCCACTCCACTCAACTCCTCTCCTTTCCACTCCACTCCACTCCACTCTACTCCACTCCACTCCACTCGTCTCCACTCCACTCCAGTGCACTCCACTCCACTTCACTCCACACGACTCCACTCCACTCCACTCCACTCCACTCCACTCCACTCCACTCCACTCCACTCCACTCCACTCCAGTGCACTCCACTCCATTTCACTCCACACGACTCCACTCCACTCCACTGCACTCCACTCCACTCGTCTCCACTCCACTCAACTCCTCTCCTTTCCACTCCACTCCACTCCACTCTACTCCACTCCACTCCACTCGTCTCCACTCCACTCCAGTGCACTCCACTCCACTTCACTCCACACGACTCCACTCCACTGCACTCCACTGCACTCCACTGCACTGCACTCCACTCCACTCCACTCCACTCCACTCCACTCCACTCCACTCCACTCCACTCCACTCCACTCCACTCCACTCCACTCCACTTTTGTCCACTCCATTCCACTGCACTCCACTGCACTCCACTGCACTCCACTGCACTGCACTGCACTCCACTCCACTCCACTTTTGTCCACTCCATTCCACTGCACTCCACTGCACTCCACTGCACTCCACTGCACTGCACTCCACTCCACTTCACTCCATTCCACTCCACTCAACTCCAATCCACTCCACTCCACTTTTGTCCACTCCACTCCACTGCACTCCACTGCACTCCACTCCACTGCACTCCACTGCACTCCACTCCACTGCACTCCACTCCACTCCACTCCACTCCACTCCACTCCACTTGTCTCCACTCCACTCCACTCCACTCCACTCCACTGCACTCCACTGCACTCCACTGCACTCCACTGCACTCCACTCCACTCCACTCCACTCCACTCCACTCCACTCCACTCCACTCCACTTGTCTCCACTCCACTCCACTCCACTCCACTGCACTCCACTCCACTCCACTCCACTCCACTCCACTCCACTCCACTCCACTCCACTCCACTTGTCTCCACTCCACTCCACTCCACTCCACTCCACTCCACTCCTTTCCACTCCACTCCACTCGTCTCCACTCCACTCGTCTCCACTCCACTGCACTCCACTCCTCTCCACTCCTCTGCTCTCCACTCCAGTGCACTCCACTCCACTTCACTCCACACGACTCCACTCCACTCCACTGCACTCCACTCAACTCGTCTCCACTCCACTCCACTCCACTCCACTCCACTTTTGTCCACTCCACTCCACTGCACTCCACTCCACTCCACTCCACTCCACTCCACTCCACTCCACTCCACTCCACTCCACTCCACTCCACTCCACTCCACTCCACTCCACTCCACTCGTCTCCACTCCACTTCACTCCACTGCACTCCACTCCACTCCACTCCACTCCTCTCCACTCCACTCCACTCCACTCCTCTCGACTGCACTCCACTCCACTGCACTCCACTCCAATCCACTCCACTCCACTGCACTCCACTCCACTCCACTCCACTCCACTCCACTCCACTCCACTCCACTCCACTCCACTCCACTCCACTCCACTTCACTCCACACGACTCCACTCCACTCCACTGCACTCCACTCAACTCGTCTCCACTCCACTCCACTCCACTCCACTTTTGTCCACTCCACTCCACTGCAATCCACTCCACTACACTCCACTCCACTCCACTCCACTCCACTCGTCTCCGCTCCACTTCACTCCTCTGCACTCCACTCCACTCCACTCCACTCCACTCCACTCCACTCCTCTCGACTGCACTCCACTCCACTGCACTCCACTCCAATCCACTCCACTCCACTCCAGTGCACTCCAGTCCACTTCACTCCACACGACTCCACTCCACTCCACTCCACTCCACTCCACCCTTGTCCACTCCACTCCACTGCACTCCACTCCACTCCACTGCACTCCACTGCACTCCACTCCACTCCACTCCACTCCACTCCACTCCATTCCACTCCACTCCACTCCACTCGTCTCCACTCCACTTTACTCCAGTCAACTCGTCTCCACTCCACTCCACTCCACTCCACTCTACTCCACTCCACTCCACTCCACTCCACTATACTCCACTCGTCTCCACTCCACTCCACTATACTCCACTCGTCTCCACTCCACTCCACTCCACTCCACTCCACTCCACTCCACTCCACTCCACTCCACTCCACTCCACTCCACTCCACTCCACTTTTGTCCACTCCAATCCACTGCACTCCACTGCACTCCACTGCACTCCACTGCACTCCACTCCACTCCACTCCACTCCACTCCACTCCACTCCACTCCACTTTTGTCCACTCCAATCCACTGCACTCCACTGCACTCCACTGCACTCCACTGCACTCCACTGCACTCCATTCCACTCCACTCAACTCCACTCCACTCCACTCCACTCCACTCCACTCCACTCCACTCCACTCCACTATACTCCACTCCACTCCACTCCACTCCACTCCAGTGTACTCCACTCCACTCCACTCCTCTCCAGTCGTCTCCAATCCACTCCACTCCACTCCACTTTTGTCCACTGCACACCACTGCACTCCACTCCACTGCACTCCACTCCACTCCACTCCACTCCACTCCAGTGCACTCCACTCCACTCCACTCCTCTCTAGTCGTCTCCACTCCACTCCACTCCACTCCACTTTTGTCCACTGCACACCACTCCACTCCACTCCACTCCACTCCACTCCACGCCACTCCACTCCACACTACTCAACTCCACTCCACTCCACTCCAGTGCACTCCACTCCACTCCACTCCTCTCCAGTCGTCTCCAATCCACTCCACTCCACTTTTGTCCACTGCACACCACTGCACTCCACTGCACTCCACTCCACTCCACTCCACTCCAGTGCACTCCACTCCACTCCTCTCCAGTCGTCTCCACTCCACTCCACTCCACTCCACTCGTCTCCACTCCACTCCACTGCACTCCACTTTACTGCACTCCACTCCACTCCACTCCACTCCACTCCACTCCACTCCAATCCAATCCACTCCACTCCACTCAAGTGCACTCCACTCCACTTCACTCCACACGACTCCACTCCACTCCACTGCACTCCACTCCACTCCACTCCACTCCACTCCACTCCACTCCAGTGCACTCCACTCCACTCCACTCCTCTCCAGTCGTCTCCACTCCACTCCACTCCACTCGTCTCCACTCCACTCCACTGCACTCCACTTTACTGCACTCCACTCCACTCCACTCCACTCCACTCCACTCCACTCCACTCCACTCCAATCCAATCCACTCCACTCCACTCAAGTGCACTCCACTCCACTTCACTCCACACGACTCCACTCCACTCCACTGCACTCCACTCCACTCGTCTCCACTCCACTCCACTCCACTCCACTCCACTCCACACCACTCCACTCCACTCCACTCCACTTTTGTCCACTGCACTCCACTGCACTCCACTGCACTCCACTGCACTTCACTCCACTCCACTCCACTCCACTCCACTCCACTCCATTCCACTCCACTCAACTCCACTCCACTCCACTCAACTCCACTCCAATCCACTCTACTCCACTCTTGTCCACTCCACTCCACTCCACTCCACTCCACTCCACTCCACTCCACTCCACTCCACTCCACTCCACTCCACTCCACTCCACTCCTCTCCAATATACTCCACTCCACTCCACTCCACTGCACTCCACTCCACTGCTCTGCACTCGTCTCCACTCCACTCAACTCCACTTCTGTCCACTCCACTTCACTCCACTCCACTCCACTCCACAGAACTCCACTCCACTCCACTCCACTCCACAGAACTCCACTCCACTCCACTCCACTCCACTCCACTCCACTCCACTCCACTCGTCTCCACTCCACTCAACTCCTCTCCTTTCCACTCCACTCCACTCCACTCCACTCCACTCCACTCCACTCCACTCCACTCCACTCCACTCCACTCGTCTCCACTCCACTCCACTGCACTCCACTTTACTGCACTCCACTCCACTCCACTCCACTCCACTCCACTCCACTCCACTCCACTCCACTCCACTCCAGTGCACTCCACTCCATTTCACTCCACACGACTCCACTCCACTCCACTGCACTCCACTCCACTCGTCTCCACTCCACTCAACTCCTCTCCTTTCCACTCCACTCCACTCCACTCTACTCCACTCCACTCCACTCCACTCGTCTCCACTCCACTCCAGTGCACTCCACTCCACTTCACTCCACACGACTCCACTCCACTGCACTCCACTGCACTCCACTGCACTCCACTCCACTGCACTCCACTCCACTCCACTCCACTCCACTCCACTCCACTCCACTCCACTCCACTCCACTCAATTCCACTCCACTTTTGTCCACTCCATTCCACTGCACTCCACTGCACTCCACTGCACTCCACTGCACTGCACTCCACTCCACTCCACTCCACTTTTGTCCACTCCATTCCACTGCACTCCACTGCACTCCACTGCACTCCACTCCACTGCACTCCACTCCACTCCACTCCATTCCACTCCACTCAACTCCAATCCACTCCACTCCACTTTTGTCCACTCCACTCCACTGCACTCCACTGCACTCCACTCCACTCCACTCCACTCCACTCCACTCCACTCCACTCCACTCCACTCCACTCCACTCCACTCCACTTGTCTCCACTCCACTCCACTCCACTCCACTGCACTCCACTCCACTCCACTACACTCCACTCCACTCGTCTCCACTCCACTCCACTCCACTCCACTCCACTCCACTTTTGTCCACTCCACTCCACTGCACTCCACTGCACTCCACTGCACTCCACTGCACTCCACTCCACTCCACTCCACTCCACTCCACTGCACTCCACTCCACTGCACTGCACTCGTCTCCACTCCACTCAACTCCACTTCTGTCCACTCCACTCCACACCACTCCACTCCACTCCACTCCACTCCACTCCACTCCACTCCACTCCACTCCACTATACTCCACTCCACTCCACTCCACTCCACTCCACTCCACTCCACTCCACAGAACTCCACTCCACTCCACTCCACTCCACTCCACTCCACTCCACTCGTCTCCATTCCACTCAACTCCACAGAACTCCACTCCACTCCACTCCACTCCACTCCACTCCACTCCACTCCACTCCACTCCACTCCACTCCACTCCACTCGTCTCCACTCCACTCCACTCCACTCCACTCCACTCCACTTTTCTCCTTTCCACTCAACTCCACTCTACTCAACTCCACTCCTCTACATTAAACTTCTCTCCATTACACTCCACTCCACACTACTCATCTCCTCTTTTCTCCTTTCCACTCTACTACACTCCACTCCACTCCACTCCATTCTTCTCCACTCCACTTTACTCCACTCAACTCGTCTCCACTCCACTCCACTCCTCTCCACTCTACTCCACTCCACTCCACTCCACTCCACTATACTCCACTCGTCTCCACTGCACTCCACTATACTCCACTCGTCTCCACTCCACTCCACTCCACTCCACTCCACTCCACTCCACTCCACTTTTGTCCACTCCATTCCACTGCACTCCACTGCACTCCACTGCACTCCACTGCACTGCACTCCACTCCACTCCACTCCATTCCACTCCACTCAACTCCAATCCACTCCACTCCACTTTTGTCCACTCCACTCCACTGCACTCCACTGCACTCCACTCCACTGCACTCCACTGCACTCCACTCCACTCCACTCCACTCCACTCCACTCCACTCCACTCCACTCCACTTGTCTCCACTCCACTCCACTCCACTCCACTGCACTCCACTCCACTCCACTACACTCCACTCCACTCGTCTCCACTCCACTCCACTCCACTCCACTCCACTTTTGTCCACTCCACTCCACTGCACTCCACTGCACTCCACTGCACTCCACTGCACTCCACTCCACTCCACTCCACTCCACTCCACTCCACTGCACTCCACTCCACTGCACTGCACTCGTCTCCACTCCACTCAACTCCACTTCTGTCCACTCCACTCCACACCACTCCACTCCACTCCACTCCACTCCACTCCACTCCACTCCACTCCACTATACTCCACTCCACTCCACTCCACTCCACTCCACTCCACTCCACTCCACAGAACTCCACTCCACTCCACTCCACTCCACTCCACTCCACTCCACTCCACTCCACTCGTCTCCATTCCACTCAACTCCACAGAACTCCACTCCACTCCACTCCACTCCACTCCACTCCACTCCACTCCACTCCACTCCACTCCACTCGTCTCCACTCCACTCCACTCCACTCCACTCCACTCCACTCCACTCCACTTTTGTCCACTCCATTCCACTGCACTCCACTGCACTCCACTGCACTCCACTGCACTGCACTCCACTCCACTCCACTCCATTCCACTCCACTCAACTCCAATCCACTCCACTCCACTTTTGTCCACTCCACTCCACTGCACTCCACTGCACTCCACTCCACTCCACTCCACTCCACTCCACTCCACTCCACTCCACTCCACTCCACTCCACTCCACTCCACTCCACTCCACTCCACTCCACTCCACTCCACTTGTCTCCACTCCACTCCACTCCACTCCACTGCACTCCACTCCACTCCACTACACTCCACTCCACTCGTCTCCACTCCACTCCACTCCACTCCACTCCACTTTTGTCCACTCCACTCCACTGCACTCCACTGCACTCCACTGCACTCCACTGCACTCCACTCCACTCCACTCCACTCCACTCCACTGCACTCCACTCCACTGCACTGCACTCGTCTCCACTCCACTCAACTCCACTTCTGTCCACTCCACTCCACACCACTCCACTCCACTCCACTCCACTCCACTCCACTCCACTCCACTCCACTCCACTCCACTCCACTCCACTCCACTCCACAGAACTCCACTCCACTCCACTCCACTCCACTCCACTCCACTCCACTCCACTCCACTCCACTCGTCTCCATTCCACTCAACTCCACAGAACTCCACTCCACTCCACTCCACTCCACTCCACTCCACTCCACTCCACTCCACTCCACTCCACTCCACTCGTCTCCACTCCACTCCACTCCACTCCACTCCACTCCACTCCACTTTTCTCCTTTCCACTCAACTCCACTCTACTCAACTCCACTCCTCTACATTAAACTTCTCTCCATTACACTCCACTCCACACTACTCATCTCCTCTTTTCTCCTTTCCACTCTACTACACTCCACTCCACTCCACTCCATTCGTCTCCACTCCACTTTACTCCACTCAACTCGTCTCCACTCCACTCCACTCCTCTCCACTCTACTCCACTCCACTCCACTCCACTCCACTATACTCCACTCGTCTCCACTGCACTCCACTATACTCCACTCGTCTCCACTCCACTCCACTCCACTCCACTCCACTCCACTCCACTCCACTTTTGTCCACTCCAATCCACTGCACTCCACTGCACTCCACTGCACTCCACTCCACTCCATTCCACTCCACTCAACTCCACTCCACTCCAATCCACTCCACTCCACTATACTCCACTCCACTCCACTCCACTCCAGTGTACTCCACTCCACTCCACTCCTCTCCAGTCGTCTCCAATCCACTCCACTCCACTCCACTTTTGTCCACTGCACACCACTGCACTCCACTCCACTGCACTCCACTCCACTCCACAGAACTCCACTCCACTCCACTCCACTCCACTCCACTCCACTCCACTCCACTCCACTCCACTCGTCTCCATTCCACTCAACTCCACTCCACTCCACTCCACTCCACTCCACTCCACTCCACTCCACTCGTCTCCACTCCACTCGTCTCCACTCCACTCGTCTCCACTCCACTCCACTCCACTCCACTTTTCTCCTTTCCACTCAACTCCACTCTACTCAACTCCACTCCTCTACATTAACTTCTCTCCATTACACTCCACTCCACACTACTCATCTCCTCTTTTCTCCTTTCCACTCTACTACACTCCACTCCACTCCACTCCACTCGTCTCCACTCCACTTTACTCCACTCAACTCGTCACCACTCCACACTACTCCACTCCACTCTACTCCACTCCACTCCACTCCACTCCACTATACTCCACTCGTCTCCACTCCACTCCACTATACTCCACTCGTCTCCACTCCACTCCACTCCACTCCACTCCACTCCACTCCACTCCACTCCACTCCACTTTTGTCCACTCCAATCCACTGCACTCCACTGCACTCCACTGCACTCCACTGCACTCCACTGCACTCCACTCCACTCCATTCCACTCCACTCAACTCCACTCCACTCCACTCCACTCCACTATACTCCACTCCACTCCACTCCACTCCACTCCACTCCAGTGTACTCCACTCCACTCCACTCCTCTCCAGTCGTCTCCAATCCACTCCACTCCACTCCACTTTTGTCCACTGCACACCACTGCACTCCACTCCACTGCACTCCACTCCACTGCACTCCACTGCACTCCACTGCACTGCACTCCACTCCACTCCACTCCACTTTTGTCCACTCCATTCCACTGCACTCCACTGCACTCCACTGCACTCCACTGCACTGCACTCCACTCCACTCCACTCCATTCCACTCCACTCAACTCCAATCCACTCCACTCCACTTTTGTCCACTCCACTCCACTGCACTCCACTGCACTCCACTCCACTGCACTCCACTCCACTCCACTCCACTCCACTCCACTCCACTCCACTCCACTCCACTCCACTCCACTTGTCTCCACTCCACTCCACTCCACTCCACTGCACTCCACTCCACTCCACTACACTCCACTCCACTCGTCTCCACTCCACTCCACTCCACTCCACTCCACTTTTGTCCACTCCACTCCACTGCACTCCACTGCACTCCACTGCACTCCACTGCACTCCACTCCACTCCACTCCACTCCACTCCACTCCACTGCACTCCACTCCACTGCACTGCACTCGTCTCCACTCCACTCAACTCCACTTCTGTCCACTCCACTCCACACCACTCCACTCCACTCCACTCCACTCCACTCCACTCCACTCCACTCCACTCCACTCCACTATACTCCACTCCACTCCACTCCACTCCACTCCACTCCACTCCACAGAACTCCACTCCACTCCACTCCACTCCACTCCACTCCACTCCACTCCACTCCACTCCACTCGTCTCCATTCCACTCAACTCCACAGAACTCCACTCCACTCCACTCCACTCCACTCCACTCCACTCCACTCCACTCCACTCCACTCCACTCCACTCCACTCGTCTCCACTCCACTCCACTCCACTCCACTCCACTCCACTCCACTCCACTCCACTTTTGTCCACTCCATTCCACTGCACTCCACTGCACTCCACTGCACTCCACTGCACTGCACTCCACTCCACTCCACTCCATTCCACTCCACTCAACTCCAATCCACTCCACTCCACTTTTGTCCACTCCACTCCACTGCACTCCACTGCACTCCACTCCACTGCACTCCACTGCACTCCACTCCACTCCACTCCACTCCACTCCACTCCACTCCACTCCACTCCACTCCACTCCACTCCACTCCACTCCACTTGTCTCCACTCCACTCCACTCCACTCCACTGCACTCCACTCCACTCCACTCCTCTCCAGTCGTCTCCACTCCACTCCACTCCACTCCACTTTTGTCCACTGCACACCACTCCACTCCACTCCACTCCACTCCACTCCACGCCACTCCACTCCACACTACTCAACTCCACTCCACTCCACTCCAGTGCACTCCACTCCACTCCACTCCTCTCCAGTCGTCTCCAATCCACTCCACTCCACTTTTGTCCACTGCACACCACTGCACTCCACTGCACTCCACTCCACTCCACTCCACTCCAGTGCACTCCACTCCACTCCACTCCTCTCCAGTCGTCTCCACTCCACTCCACTCCACTCCACTCGTCTCCACTCCACTCCACTGCACTCCACTTTACTGCACTCCACTCCACTCCACTCCACTCCACTCCACTCCACTCCACTCCACTCCACTCCAATCCAATCCACTCCACTCCACTCAAGTGCACTCCACTCCACTTCACTCCACACGACTCCACTCCACTCCACTGCACTCCACTCCACTCCACTCCACTCCACTCCACTCCACTCCACTCCACTCCACTCCACTCCACTCCACTCCACGCCACCCCACTCCACACTACTCAACTCCACTCCACTCCACTCCAGTGCACTCCACTCCACTCCACTCCTCTCCAGTCGTCTCCAATCCACTCCACTCCACTCCACTTTTGTCCACTGCACACCACTGCACTCCACTCCACTCCACTCCACTCCACTCCACTCCACTCCAGTGCACTCCACTCCACTCCACTCCTCTCCAGTCGTCTCCACTCCACTCCACTCCACTCCACTCGTCTCCACTCCACTCCACTGCACTCCACTTTACTGCACTCCACTCCACTCCACTCCACTCCACTCCACTCCACTCCACTCCACTCCACTCCACTCCACTCCACTCCAATCCAATCCACTCCACTCCACTCAAGTGCACTCCACTCCACTTCACTCCACACGACTCCACTCCACTCCACTGCACTCCACTCCACTCGTCTCCACTCCACTCCACTCCACTCCACTCCACTCCACACCACTCCACTCCACTCCACTCCACTTTTGTCCACTGCACTCCACTGCACTCCACTGCACTCCACTGCACTTCACTCCACTCCACTCCACTCCACTCCACTCCACTCCACTCCACTCCACTCCACTCCACTCCATTCCACTCCACTCAACTCCACTCCACTCCACTCAACTCCACTCCAATCCACTCCACTCCACTCTTGTCCACTCCACTCCACTCCACTCCACTCCACTCCACTCCACTCCACTCCACTCCACTCCACTCCTCTCCAATATACTCCACTCCACTCCACTCCACTGCACTCCACTCCACTGCTCTGCACTCGTCTCCACTCCACTCAACTCCACTTCTGTCCACTCCACTTCACTCCACTCCACTCCACTCCACAGAACTCCACTCCACTCCACTCCACTCCACTCCACAGAACTCCACTCCACTCCACTCCACTCCACTCCACTCCACTCGTCTCCACTCCACTCAACTCCTCTCCTTTCCACTCCACTCCACTCCACTCCACTCCACTCCACTCCACTCCACTCCACTCCACTCCAGTGCACTCCACTCCATTTCACTCCACACGACTCCACTCCACTCCACTGCACTCCACTCCACTCGTCTCCACTCCTCTCAACTCCTCTCCTTTCCACTCCACTCCACTCCACTCTACTCCACTCCACTCCACTCCAGTGCACTCCACTCCACTCCACTCCTCTCCAGTCGTCTCCAATCCACTCCACTCCACTTTTGTCCACTGCACACCACTGCACTCCACTGCACTCCACTCCACTCCACTCCACTCCAGTGCACTCCACTCCACTCCACTCCTCTCCAGTCGTCTCCACTCCACTCCACTCCACTCCACTCGTCTCCACTCCACTCCACTGCACTCCACTTTACTGCACTCCACTCCACTCCACTCCACTCCACTCCACTCCACTCCACTCCACTCCACTCCAATCCAATCCACTCCACTCCACTCAAGTGCACTCCACTCCACTTCACTCCACACGACTCCACTCCACTCCACTGCACTCCACTCCACTCCACTCCACTCCACTCCACTCCACTCCACTCCACTCCACTCCACTCCACGCCACCCCACTCCACACTACTCAACTCCACTCCACTCCACTCCAGTGCACTCCACTCCACTCCACTCCTCTCCAGTCGTCTCCAATCCACTCCACTCCACTCCACTTTTGTCCACTGCACACCACTGCACTCCACTCCACTCCACTCCACTCCACTCCACTCCACTCCAGTGCACTCCACTCCACTCCACTCCTCTCCAGTCGTCTCCACTCCACTCCACTCCACTCCACTCGTCTCCACTCCACTGCACTGCACTCCACTTTACTGCACTCCACTCCACTCCACTCCACTCCACTCCACTCCACTCCACTCCACTCCACTCCACTCCACTCCACTCCACTCCAATCCAATCCACTCCACTCCACTCAAGTGCACTCCACTCCACTTCACTCCACACGACTCCACTCCACTCCACTGCACTCCACTCCACTCGTCTCCACTCCACTCCACTCCACTCCACTCCACTCCACACCACTCCACTCCACTCCACTCCACTTTTGTCCACTGCACTCCACTGCACTCCACTGCACTCCACTGCACTTCACTCCACTCCACTCCACTCCACTCCACTCCACTCCACTCCACTCCACTCCACTCCACTCCACTCCATTCCACTCCACTCAACTCCACTCCACTCCACTCAACTCCACTCCAATCCACTCCACTCCACTCTTGTCCACTCCACTCCACTCCACTCCACTCCACTCCACTCCACTCCACTCCACTCCACTCCACTCCTCTCCAATATACTCCACTCCACTCCACTCCACTGCACTCCACTCCACTGCTCTGCACTCGTCTCCACTCCACTCAACTCCACTTCTGTCCACTCCACTTCACTCCACTCCACTCCACTCCACAGAACTCCACTCCACTCCACTCCACTCCACTCCACAGAACTCCACTCCACTCCACTCCACTCCACTCCACTCCACTCGTCTCCACTCCACTCAACTCCTCTCCTTTCCACTCCACTCCACTCCACTCCACTCCACTCCACTCCACTCCACTCCACTCCACTCCACTCCAGTGCACTCCACTCCATTTCACTCCACACGACTCCACTCCACTCCACTGCACTCCACTCCACTCGTCTCCACTCCTCTCAACTCCTCTCCTTTCCACTCCACTCCACTCCACTCTACTCCACTCCACTCCACTCGTCTCCACTCCACTCCAGTGCACTCCACTCCACTTCACTCCACACGACTCCACTCCACTCCACTCCACTCCACTCCACTCCACTCCACTCCACTCCACTCCACTCCAGTGCACTCCACTCCATTTCACTCCACACGACTCCACTCCACTCCACTGCACTCCACTCCACTCGTCTCCACTCCACTCAACTCCTCTCCTTTCCACTCCACTCCACTCCACTCTACTCCACTCCACTCCACTCGTCTCCACTCCACTCCAGTGCACTCCACTCCACTTCACTCCACACGACTCCACTCCACTGCACTCCACTGCACTCCACTGCACTGCACTGCACTCCACTCCACTCCACTCCACTCCACTCCACTCCACTCCACTCCACTCCACTCCACTCCACTCCACTTTTGTCCACTCCATTCCACTGCACTCCACTGCACTCCACTGCACTCCACTGCACTGCACTGCACTCCACTCCACTCCACTTTTGTCCACTCCATTCCACTGCACTCCACTGCACTCCACTGCACTCCACTGCACTGCACTCCACTCCACTCCACTCCATTCCACTCCACTCAACTCCAATCCACTCCACTCCACTTTTGTCCACTCCACTCCACTGCACTCCACTGCACTCCACTCCACTGCACTCCACTGCACTCCACTCCACTGCACTCCACTCCACTCCACTCCACTCCACTCCACTTGTCTCCACTCCACTCCACTCCACTCCACTCCACTCCACTGCACTCCACTGCACTCCACTGCACTCCACTGCACTCCACTCCACTCCACTCCACTCCACTCCACTCCACTCCACTCCACTCCACTCCACTTGTCTCCACTCCACTCCACTCCACTCCACTGCACTCCACTGCACTCCACTCCACTCCACTCCACTCCACTCCACTCCACTCCACTCCACTCCACTCCACTCCACTCCACTCCACTCCACTTGTCTCCACTCCACTCCACTCCACTCCTTTCCACTCCACTCCTTTCCACTCCACTCCACTCGTCTCCACTCCACTCGTCTCCACTCCACTGCACTCCACTCCTCTCCACTCCTCTGCTCTCCACTCCAGTGCACTCCACTCCACTTCACTCCACACGACTCCACTCCACTCCACTGCACTCCACTCAACTCGTCTCCACTCCACTCCACTCCACTCCACTCCACTTTTGTCCACTCCACTCCACTGCACTCCACTCCACTCCACTCCACTCCACTCCACTCCACTCCACTCCACTCCACTCCACTCCACTCCACTCCACTCCACTCGTCTCCACTCCACTTCACTCCACTGCACTCCACTCCACTCCACTCCACTCCTCTCCACTCCACTCCACTCCACTCCTCTCGACTGCACTCCACTCCACTGCACTCCACTCCAATCCACTCCACTCCACTGCACTCCACTCCACTCCACTCCACTCCACTCCACTCCACTCCACTCCACTCCACTCCACTTCACTCCACACGACTCCACTCCACTCCACTGCACTCCACTCAACTCGTCTCCACTCCACTCCACTCCACTCCACTTTTGTCCACTCCACTCCACTGCAATCCACTCCACTACACTCCACTCCACTCCACTCCACTCCACTCGTCTCCGCTCCACTTCACTCCTCTGCACTCCACTCCACTCCACTCCACTCCACTCCACTCCACTCCTCTCGACTGCACTCCACTCCACTGCACTCCACTCCAATCCACTCCACTCCACTCCAGTGCACTCCAGTCCACTTCACTCCACACGACTCCACTCCACTCCACTCCACTCCACTCCACCCTTGTCCACTCCACTCCACTGCACTCCACTCCACTCCACTGCACTCCACTGCACTCCACTCCACTCCACTCCACTCCACTCCACTCCATTCCACTCCACTCCACTCCACTCGTCTCCACTCCACTTTACTCCAGTCAACTCGTCTCCACTCCACTCCACTCCACTCCACTCTACTCCACTCCACTCCACTCCACTCCACTATACTCCACTCGTCTCCACTCCACTCCACTATACTCCACTCGTCTCCACTCCACTCCACTCCACTCCACTCCACTCCACTCCACTCCACTCCACTCCACTCCACTCCACTTTTGTCCACTCCAATCCACTGCACTCCACTGCACTCCACTGCACTCCACTCCACTCCACTCCACTCCACTCCACTCCACTCCACTCCACTCCACTCCACTCCACTCCACTCCACTCCACTTTTGTCCACTCCAATCCACTGCACTCCACTGCACTCCACTGCACTCCACTGCACTCCACTGCACTCCACTGCACTCCATTCCACTCCACTCAACTCCACTCCACTCCACTCCACTCCACTCCACTCCACTCCACTATACTCCACTCCACTCCACTCCACTCCACTCCAGTGTACTCCACTCCACTCCACTCCTCTCCAGTCGTCTCCAATCCACTCCACTCCACTCCACTTTTGTCCACTGCACACCACTGCACTCCACTCCACTGCACTCCACTCCACTGCACTCCACTCCACTCCAGTGCACTCCACTCCACTCCACTCCTCTCTAGTCGTCTCCACTCCACTCCACTCCACTCCACTTTTGTCCACTGCACACCACTCCACTCCACTCCACTCCACTCCACGCCACTCCACTCCACACTACTCAACTCCACTCCACTCCACTCCAGTGCACTCCACTCCACTCCACTCCTCTCCAGTCGTCTCCAATCCACTCCACTCCACTTTTGTCCACTGCACACCACTGCACTCCACTGCACTCCACTCCACTCCACTCCACTCCAGTGCACTCCACTCCACTCCACTCCTCTCCAGTCGTCTCCACTCCACTCCACTCCACTCCACTCGTCTCCACTCCACTCCACTGCACTCCACTTTACTGCACTCCACTCCACTCCACTCCACTCCACTCCACTCCACTCCAATCCAATCCACTCCACTCCACTCAAGTGCACTCCACTCCACTTCACTCCACACGACTCCACTCCACTCCACTGCACTCCACTCCACTCCACTCCACTCCACTCCACTCCACTCCACTCCACTCCACTCCACTCCAGTGCACTCCACTCCACTCCACTCCTCTCCAGTCGTCTCCACTCCACTCCACTCCACTCGTCTCCACTCCACTCCACTGCACTCCACTTTACTGCACTCCACTCCACTCCACTCCACTCCACTCCACTCCACTCCAATCCAATCCACTCCACTCCACTCAAGTGCACTCCACTCCACTTCACTCCACACGACTCCACTCCACTCCACTGCACTCCACTCCACTCGTCTCCACTCCACTCCACTCCACTCCACTCCACTCCACACCACTCCACTCCACTCCACTCCACTTTTGTCCACTGCACTCCACTGCACTCCACTGCACTCCACTGCACTTCACTCCACTCCACTCCACTCCACTCCACTCCACTCCACTCCATTCCACTCCACTCAACTCCACTCCACTCCACTCAACTCCACTCCAATCCACTCTACTCCACTCTTGTCCACTCCACTCCACTCCACTCCACTCCACTCCACTCCACTCCACTCCACTCCACTCCACTCCACTCCACTCCTCTCCAATATACTCCACTCCACTCCACTCCACTGCACTCCACTCCACTGCTCTGCACTCGTCTCCACTCCACTCAACTCCACTTCTGTCCACTCCACTTCACTCCACTCCACTCCACTCCACAGAACTCCACTCCACTCCACTCCACTCCACAGAACTCCACTCCACTCCACTCCACTCCACTCCACTCCACTCCACTCGTCTCCACTCCACTCAACTCCTCTCCTTTCCACTCCACTCCACTCCACTCCACTCCACTCCACTCCACTCCACTCCACTCCACTCGTCTCCACTCCACTCCACTGCACTCCACTTTACTGCACTCCACTCCACTCCACTCCACTCCACTCCACTCCACTCCACTCCACTCCACTCCAGTGCACTCCACTCCATTTCACTCCACACGACTCCACTCCACTCCACTGCACTCCACTCCACTCGTCTCCACTCCACTCAACTCCTCTCCTTTCCACTCCACTCCACTCCACTCTACTCCACTCCACTCCACTCCACTCGTCTCCACTCCACTCCAGTGCACTCCACTCCACTTCACTCCACACGACTCCACTCCACTGCACTCCACTGCACTCCACTGCACTCCACTCCACTCCACTCCACTCCACTCCACTCCACTCCACTCCACTCCACTCAATTCCACTCCACTTTTGTCCACTCCATTCCACTGCACTCCACTGCACTCCACTGCACTCCTCTGCACTGCACTCCACTCCACTCCACTCCACTTTTGTCCACTCCATTCCACTGCACTCCACTGCACTCCACTGCACTCCACTGCACTGCACTCCACTCCACTCCACTCCATTCCACTCCACTCAACTCCAATCCACTCCACTCCACTTTTGTCCACTCCACTCCACTGCACTCCACTGCACTCCACTCCACTGCACTCCACTCCACTCCACTCCACTCCACTCCACTCCACTCCACTCCACTCCACTCCACTCCACTCCACTCCACTCCACTCCACTCCACTTGTCTCCACTCCACTCCACTCCACTCCACTGCACTCCACTCCACTCCACTACACTCCACTCCACTCGTCTCCACTCCACTCCACTCCACTCCACTTTTGTCCACTCCACTCCACTGCACTCCACTGCACTCCACTGCACTCCACTGCACTCCACTCCACTCCACTCCACTCCACTCCACTGCACTCCACTCCACTGCACTGCACTCGTCTCCACTCCACTCAACTCCACTTCTGTCCACTCCACTCCACACCACTCCACTCCACTCCACTCCACTCCACTCCACTCCACTCCACTCCACTCCACTCCACTCCACTATACTCCACTCCACTCCACTCCACTCCACTCCACTCCACTCCACTCCACTCCACAGAACTCCACTCCACTCCACTCCACTCCACTCCACTCCACTCCACTCCACTCCACTCGTCTCCATTCCACTCACCTCCACAGAACTCCACTCCACTCCACTCCACTCCACTCCACTCCACTCCACTCCACTCCACTCCACTCCACTCCACTCGTCTCCACTCCACTCCACTCCACTCCACTCCACTCCACTTTTCTCCTTTCCACTCAACTCCACTCTACTCAACTCCACTCCTCTACATTAAACTTCTCTCCATTACACTCCACTCCACACTACTCATCTCCTCTTTTCTCCTTTCCACTCTACTACACTCCACTCCACTCCACTCCATTCGTCTCCACTCCACTTTACTCCACTCAACTCGTCTCCACTCCACTCCACTCCTCTCCACTCTACTCCACTCCACTCCACTCCACTCCACTATACTCCACTCGTCTCCACTGCACTCCACTATACTCCACTCGTCTCCACTCCACTCCACTCCACTCCACTCCACTCCACTCCACTCCACTCCACTTTTGTCCACTCCATTCCACTGCACTCCACTGCACTCCACTGCACTCCACTGCACTGCACTCCACTCCACTCCACTCCATTCCACTCCACTCAACTCCAATCCACTCCACTCCACTTTTGTCCACTCCACTCCACTGCACTCCACTCCACTGCACTCCACTCCACTCAACTCCACTCCACTCCACTCCACTCCACTCCACTCCACTCCACTCCACTCCACTTGTCTCCACTCCACTCCACTCCACTCCACTGCACTCCACTCCACTCCACTACACTCCACTCCACTCGTCTCCACTCCACTCCACTCCACTCCACTCCACTTTTGTCCACTCCACTCCACTGCACTCCACTGCACTCCACTGCACTCCACTGCACTCCACTCCACTCCACTCCACTCCACTCCACTGCACTCCACTCCACTGCACTGCACTCGTCTCCACTCCACTCAACTCCACTTCTGTCCACTCCACTCCACACCACTCCACTCCACTCCACTCCACTCCACTCCACTCCACTCCACTATACTCCACTCCACTCCACTCCACTCCACTCCACTCCACTCCACTCCACTCCACTCCACTCCACAGAACTCCACTCCACTCCACTCCACTCCACTCCACTCCACTCCACTCGTCTCCATTCCACTCAACTCCACAGAACTCCACTCCACTCCACTCCACTCCACTCCACTCCACTCCACTCCACTCCACTCCACTCCACTCGTCTCCACTCCACTCCACTCCACTCCACTCCACTCCACTCCACTCCACTTTTGTCCACTCCATTCCACTGCACTCCACTGCACTCCACTGCACTCCACTGCACTGCACTCCACTCCACTCCACTCCATTCCACTCCACTCAACTCCAATCCACTCCACTCCACTTTTGTCCACTCCACTGCACTCCACTCCACTGCACTCCACTCCACTCCACTCCACTCCACTCCACTCCACTCCACTCCACTCCACTCCACTCCACTCCACTTGTCTCCACTCCACTCCACTCCACTCCACTGCACTCCACTCCACTCCACTACACTCCACTCCACTCGTCTCCACTCCACTCCACTCCACTCCACTCCACTTTTGTCCACTCCACTCCACTGCACTCCACTGCACTCCACTGCACTCCACTGCACTCCACTCCACTCCACTCCACTCCACTCCACTCCACTGCACTCCACTCCACTGCACTGCACTCGTCTCCACTCCACTCAACTCCACTTCTGTCCACTCCACTCCACACCACTCCACTCCACTCCACTCCACTCCACTCCACTCCACTCCACTCCACTCCACTCCACTCCACTATACTCCACTCCACTCCACTCCACAGAACTCCACTCCACTCCACTCCACTCCACTCCACTCCACTCCACTCCACTCCACTCCACTCCACTCGTCTCCATTCCACTCAACTCCACAGAACTCCACTCCACTCCACTCCACTCCACTCCACTCCACTCCACTCCACTCCACTCGTCTCCACTCCACTCCACTCCACTCCACTCCACTCCACTTTTCTCCTTTCCACTCAACTCCACTCTACTCAACTCCCCTCCTCTACATTAAACTTCTCTCCATTACACTCCACTCCACACTACTCATCTCCTCTTTTCTCCTTTCCACTCTACTACACTCCACTCCACTCCACTCCATTCGTCTCCACTCCACTTTACTCCACTCAACTCGTCTCCACTCCACTCCACTCCTCTCCACTCTACTCCACTCCACTCCACTCCACTCCACTATACTCCACTCGTCTCCACTGCACTCCACTATACTCCACTCGTCTCCACTCCACTCCACTCCACTCCACTCCACTCCACTCCACTCCACTCCACTCCACTTTTGTCCACTCCAATCCACTGCACTCCACTGCACTCCACTGCACTCCACTCCACTCCATTCCACTCCACTCAACTCCACTCCACTCCAATCCACTCCACTCCACTATACTCCACTCCACTCCACTCCACTCCAGTGTACTCCACTCCACTCCACTCCTCTCCAGTCGTCTCCAATCCACTCCACTCCACTTCGCTTTTGTCCACTGCACACCACTGCACTCCACTCCACTGCACTCCACTCCACTCCACAGAACTCCACTCCACTCCACTCCACTCCACTCCACTCCACTCCACTCCACTCCACTCCACTCCACTCCACTCCACTCCACTCCACTCGTCTCCATTCCACTCAACTCCACTCCACTCCACTCCACTCCACTCCACTCCACTCCACTCCACTCCACTCCACTCCACTCCACTCGTCTCCACTCCACTCTTCTCCACTCCACTCCACTCCACTCCACTCCACTTTTCTCCTTTCCACTCAACTCCACTCTACTCAACTCCACTCCTCTACATTAACTTCTCTCCATTACACTCCACTCCACACTACTCATCTCCTCTTTTCTCCTTTCCACTCTACTACACTCCACTCCACTCCACTCCACTCGTCTCCACTCCACTTTACTCCACTCAACTCGTCTCCACTCCACACTACTCCACTCCACTCTACTCCACTCCACTCCACTCCACTCCACTCCACTATACTCCACTCGTCTCCACTCCACTCCACTATACTCCACTCGTCTCCACTCCACTCCACTCCACTCCACTCCACTCCACTCCACTCCACTCCACTCCACTCCACTCCACTTTTGTCCACTCCAATCCACTGCACTCCACTGCACTCCACTGCACTCCACTGCACTCCACTCCACTCCATTCCACTCCACTCAACTCCACTCCACTCCACTCCACTCCACTATACTCCACTCCACTCCACTCCACTCCACTCCACTCCAGTGTACTCCACTCCACTCCACTCCTCTCCAGTCGTCTCCAATCCACTCCACTCCACTCCACTTTTGTCCACTGCACACCACTGCACTCCACTCCACTGCACTCCACTCCACTCCACTCCACTCCACTCCAGTGCACTCCACTCCACTCCACTCCTCTCCAGTCGTCTCCACTCCACTCCACTCCACTCCACTTTTGTCCACTGCACACCACTCCACTCCACTCCACTCCACTCCACTCCACTCCACGCCACTCCACTCCACACTACTCAACTCCACTCCACTCCACTCCAGTGCACTCCACTCCACTCCACTCCTCTCCAGTCGTCTCCAATCCACTCCACTCCACTTTTGTCCACTGCACACCACTGCACTCCACTGCACTCCACTCCACTCCACTCCACTCCAGTGCACTCCACTCCACTCCACTCCTCTCCAGTCGTCTCCACTCCACTCCACTCCACTCCACTCGTCTCCACTCCACTCCACTGCACTCCACTTTACTCCACTCCACTCCACTCCACTCCACTCCACTCCACTCCACTCCACTCCACTCCACTCCACTCCAATCCAATCCACTCCACTCCACTCAAGTGCACTCCACTCCACTTCACTCCACACGACTCCACTCCACTCCACTGCACTCCACTCCACTCGTCTCCACTCCACTCCACTCCACTCCACTCCACTCCACTCCACTCCACTCCACTTTTGTCCACTGCACTCCACTGCACTCCATTGCACTTCACTCCACTCCACTCCACTCCACTCCACTCCACTCCACTCCACTCCACTCCACTCCACTCCACTCCACTCCACTCCATTCCACTCCACTCAACTCCACTCCACTCCACTCCACTCCACTCCACTCCACTCCACTCCACTCCATTCCACTCCATTCCACTGCACTCCACTGCACTCCACTGCACTCCACTGCACTGCACTCCACTCCACTCCACTCCACTCCACTCCACTCCACTCCACTCCACTTGTCTCCACTCCACTCCACTCAACTCCACTGCACTCCACTCCACTCCACTACACTCCACTCCACTCGTCTCCACTCCACTCCACTCCACTCCACTCCACTCCACTCCACTCCACTCCACTCCACTCCACTCCACTCCACTCCACTCCACTCCACTTTTGTCCACTCCACTCCACTGCACTCCACTGCACTCCACTCCACTCCACTGCACTCCACTGCACTCCACTCCACTCCACTCCACTCCACTCCACTCCACTCCACTCCACTGCACTCCACTCCACTCCACTCCACTCCAGTTGTCTCCACTCCACTCCACTTCACTCCTTTCCACTCCACTCCACTCGTCTCCACTCCACTCGTCTCCACTCCACTGCACTCCACTCCTCTCCAATCCTCTGCTCTCCACTCCACTGCACTCCACTCCTCTCCACTCCTCTGCTCTCCATTCCACTCCACTCCACTGCACTCCACTCCACTCCACTCCTCTCCACTATACTCCACTCCACTCCACTCCACTGCACTCCACTCCACTGCACTGCACTCGTCTCCACTCCACTCCACTCCACACCACTCCACTCCACTCCACTCCACTCCACTCCACTCCACTCCACTCCACTCCACTCCACTCCACTCCACTCCACTCCACTCCACTTTTGTCCACTCCACTTTTGTCCACTCCACTCCACTGCACTCCGCTCCACTCCACTGCAGTCCGCTCCACTCCACTGCACTCCACTCCACTCCACTCCACTCCAGTGCACTCCACTCCACTTCACTCCACACGACTCCACTCCACACCACTGCACTCCACTCCACTGCACTCCACTCCACTCCACTCCACTCCACTCCAGTGCACTCCACTCCACTCCACTCCTCTCCAGTCGTCTCCACTCCACTCCACTCCACTCCACTTTTGTCCACTGCACACCACTCCACTCCACTCCACTCCACTCCACGCCACTCCACTCCACACTACTCAACTCCACTCCACTACACTCCAGTGCACTCCACTCCACTCCACTCCTCTCCAGTCGTCTCCAATCCACTCCACTCCATTCCACTTTTGTCCACTGCACACCACTGCACTCCACTCCACTCCACTCCACTCCACTCCACTCCACTCCACTCCAGTGCACTCCACTCCACTCCACTCCTCTCCAGTCGTCTCCACTCCACTCCACTCCACTCCACTCCACTCGTCTCCACTCCACTCCACTGCACTCCACTTTACTGCACTCCACTCCACTCCACTCCACTCCACTCCACTCCACTCCACTCCACTCCACTCCAATCCAATCCACTCCACTCCACTCAAGTGCACTCCACTCCACTTCACTCCACACGACTCCACTCCACTCCACTGCACTCCACTCCACTCCACTCCACTCCACTCCACTCCACTCCACGCCACTCCACTCCACACTACTCAACTCCAATCCACTCCACTCCAGTGCACTCCACTCCACTCCACTCCTCTCCAGTCGTCTCCAATCCACTCCACTCCACTCCACTTTTGTCCACTGCACACCACTGCACTCCACTCCACTCCACTCCACTCCACTCCACTCCACTCCAGTGCACTCCACTCCACTCCACTCCTCTCCAGTCGTCTCCACTCCACTCCACTCCACTCCACTCGTCTCCACTCCACTCCACTGCACTCCACTTTACTGCACTCCACTCCACTCCACTCCACTCCACTCCACTCCACTCCACTCCACTCCACTCCACTCCACTCCACTCCACTCCACTCCACTCAAGTGCACTCCACTCCACTTCACTCCACACGACTCCACTCCACTCCACTGCACTCCACTCCACTCGTCTCCACTCCACTCCACTCCACTCCACTCCACTCCACTTTTGTCCACTGCACTCCACTGCACTTCACTCCACTCCACTCCACTCCACTCCACTCCACTCCACTCCACTCCACTCCATTCCACTCCACTCAACTCCACTCCACTCCACTCAACTCCACTCCAATCCACTCCACTCCACTCTTGTCCACTCCACTCCACTCCACTCCACTCCACTCCACTCCACTCCACTCCACTCCACTCCACTCCTCTCCAATATACTCCACTCCACTCCACTCCACTGCACTCCACTCCACTGCTCTGCACTCGTCTCCACTCCACTCAACTCCACTTCTGTCCACTCCACTCCACTCCACTCCACACCACTCCACTCCACTATACTCCACTCCACTCCACTCCACTCCACTCCACAGAACTCCACTCCACTCCACTCCACTCCACTCCACTCGTCTCCACTCCACTCAACTCCTCTCCTTTCCACTCCACTCCACTCCACTCCACTCCACTCCACTCCACTCCACTCCACTCGTCTCCACTCCACTCCACTGCACTCCACTTTACTGCACTCCACTCCACTCCACTCCACTCCACTCCACTCCAGTGCACTCCACTCCATTTCACTCCACACGACTCCACTCCACTCCACTGCACTCCACTCCACTCGTCTCCACTCCACTCAACTCCTCTCCTTTCCACTCCACTCCACTCCACTCTACTCCACTCCACTCCACTCGTCTCCACTCCACTCCAGTGCACTCCACTCCACTTCACTCCACACGACTCCACTCCACTCCACTCCACTCCACTCCACTCCACTTTTGTCCACTCCAATCCACTGCACTCCACTGCACTCCACTGCACTCCACTGCACTCCACTCCACTCCACTCCACTCCACTCCACTCCACTCCACTCCACTCCACTTTTGTCCACTCCATTCCACTGCACTCCACTGCACTCCACTGCACTCCACTGCACTGCACTCCACTCCACTCCACTCCACTCCACTCCACTCCACTCCATTCCACTCCACTCAACTCCACTCCACTCAACTCCAATCCACTCCACTCCACTTTTGTCCACTCCACTCCACTCCACTCCACTCCACTCCACTCCACTCCACTCCACTCCACTCCACTCCATTCCACTCCACTCAACTCCACTCCACTCCACTCCACTCCACTCCACTCCACTCCACTCCACTCCACTCCACTCCACTCCATTCCACTCCATTCCACTGCACTCCACTGCACTCCACTGCACTCCACTGCACTGCACTCCACTCCACTCCACTCCACTCCACTCCACTCCACTCCACTTGTCTCCACTCCACTCCACTCAACTCCACTGCACTCCACTCCACTCCACTACACTCCACTCCACTCGTCTCCACTCCACTCCACTCCACTCCACTCCACTCCACTCCACTCCACTCCACTCCACTCCACTCCACTTTTGTCCACTCCACTCCACTGCACTCCACTGCCCTCCACTCCACTCCACTGCACTCCACTGCACTCCACTCCACTCCACTCCACTCCACTCCACTCCACTCCACTCCACTGCACTCCACTCCACTCCACTCCACTCCAGTTGTCTCCACTCCACTCCACTTCACTCCTTTCCACTCCACTCCACTCGTCTCCACTCCACTCGTCTCCACTCCACTGCACTCCACTCCTCTCCAATCCTCTGCTCTCCACTCCACTGCACTCCACTCCTCTCCACTCCTCTGCTCTCCATTCCACTCCACTCCACTGCACTCCACTCCACTCCACTCCTCTCCACTATACTCCACTCCACTCCACTCCACTGCACTCCACTCCACTGCACTGCACTCGTCTCCACTCCACTCCACTCCACACCACTCCACTCCACTCCACTCCACTCCACTCCACTCCACTCCACTCCACTCCACTCCACTCCACTCCACTCCACTCCACTTTTGTCCACTCCACTTTTGTCCACTCCACTCCACTGCACTCCGCTCCACTCCACTGCAGTCCGCTCCACTCCACTGCACTCCACTCCACTCCACTCCACTCCAGTGCACTCCACTCCACTTCACTCCACACGACTCCACTCCACACCACTGCACTCCACTCCACTGCACTCCACTCCACTCCACTCCACTCCACTCCAGTGCACTCCACTCCACTCCACTCCTCTCCAGTCGTCTCCACTCCACTCCACTCCACTCCACTTTTGTCCACTGCACACCACTCCACTCCACTCCACTCCACTCCACGCCACTCCACTCCACACTACTCAACTCCACTCCACTACACTCCAGTGCACTCCACTCCACTCCACTCCTCTCCAGTCGTCTCCAATCCACTCCACTCCATTCCACTTTTGTCCACTGCACACCACTGCACTCCACTCCACTCCACTCCACTCCACTCCACTCCACTCCAGTGCACTCCACTCCACTCCACTCCTCTCCAGTCGTCTCCACTCCACTCCACTCCACTCCACTCCACTCGTCTCCACTCCACTCCACTGCACTCCACTTTACTGCACTCCACTCCACTCCACTCCACTCCACTCCACTCCACTCCACTCCACTCCAATCCAATCCACTCCACTCCACTCAAGTGCACTCCACTCCACTTCACTCCACACGACTCCACTCCACTCCACTGCACTCCACTCCACTCCACTCCACTCCACTCCACTCCACTCCACGCCACTCCACTCCACACTACTCAACTCCAATCCACTCCACTCCAGTGCACTCCACTCCACTCCACTCCTCTCCAGTCGTCTCCAATCCACTCCACTCCACTCCACTTTTGTCCACTGCACACCACTGCACTCCACTCCACTCCACTCCACTCCACTCCACTCCAGTGCACTCCACTCCACTCCACTCCTCTCCAGTCGTCTCCACTCCACTCCACTCCACTCCACTCGTCTCCACTCCACTCCACTGCACTCCACTTTACTGCACTCCACTCCACTCCACTCCACTCCACTCCACTCCACTCCACTCCACTCCACTCCACTCCACTCCACTCCACTCAAGTGCACTCCACTCCACTTCACTCCACACGACTCCACTCCACTCCACTGCACTCCACTCCACTCGTCTCCACTCCACTCCACTCCACTCCACTCCACTTTTGTCCACTGCACTCCACTGCACTCCACTGCACTTCACTCCACTCCACTCCACTCCACTCCACTCCACTCCACTCCACTCCACTCCACTCCACTCCACTCCACTCCATTCCACTCCACTCAACTCCACTCCACTCCACTCAACTCCACTCCAATCCACTCCACTCCACTCTTGTCCACTCCACTCCACTCCACTCCACTCCACTCCACTCCACTCCACTGCACTCCACTCCACTGCTCTGCACTCGTCTCCACTCCACTCAACTCCACTTCTGTCCACTCCACTCCACTCCACTGCTCTGCACTCGTCTCCACTCCACTCAACTCCACTTCTGTCCACTCCACTCCACTCCACTCCACACCACTCCACTCCACTATACTCCACTCCACTCCACTCCACTCCACTCCACAGAACTCCACTCCACTCCACTCCACTCCACTCCACTCGTCTCCACTCCACTCAACTCCTCTCCTTTCCACTCCACTCCACTCCACTCCACTCCACTCCACTCCACTCCACTCCACTCGTCTCCACTCCACTCCACTGCACTCCACTTTACTGCACTCCACTCCACTCCACTCCACTCCACTCCACTCCACTCCAGTGCACTCCACTCCATTTCACTCCACACGACTCCACTCCACTCCACTGCACTCCACTCCACTCGTCTCCACTCCACTCAACTCCTCTCCTTTCCACTCCACTCCACTCCACTCTACTCCACTCCACTCCACTCGTCTCCACTCCACTCCAGTGCACTCCACTCCACTTCACTCCACACGACTCCACTCCACTCCACTCCACTCCACTCCACTCCACTTTTGTCCACTCCAATCCACTGCACTCCACTGCACTCCACTGCACTCCACTGCACTCCACTCCACTCCACTCCACTCCACTCCACTCCACTCCACTCCACTCCACTTTTGTCCACTCCATTCCACTGCACTCCACTGCACTCCACTGCACTCCACTGCACTGCACTCCACTCCACTCCACTCCACTCCACTCCACTCCATTCCACTCCACTCAACTCCACTCCACTCAACTCCAATCCACTCCACTCCACTTTTGTCCACTCCACTCCACTCCACTCCACTCCACTCCACTCCACTCCACTCCACTCCACTCCACTCCACTCCACTCCACTCCACTTGTCTCCACTCCACTCCACTCCACTGCACTCCACTCCACTCCACTCCACTCCACTCCACTCGTCTCCACTCCACTCCACTCCACTCCACTCCACTCCACTTTTGTCCACTCCACTCCACTGCACTCCACTGCACTCCACTCCACTCCACTCCACTCCACTCCACTCCACTTGTCTCCACTCCACTCCACTCCACTCCACTCCACTCCACTCCACTGCACTCCACTCCACTCCACTCCACTCCACTCCACTCCACTCCACTTGTCTCCACTCCACTCCACTTCACTCCTTTCCACTCCACTCCACTCGTCTCCACTCCACTCGTCTCCACTCCACTGCACTCCACTCCTCTCCACTCCTCTGCTCTCCATTCCACTCCACTCCACTGCACTCCACTCCACTCCACTCCTCTCCACTATACTCCACTCCACTCCACTCCACTGCACTCCACTCCACTGCACTGCACTCGTCTCCACTCCACTCCACTCCACTCCACACCACTCCACTCCACTCCACTCCATTCCACTCCACTCCACTCCACTCCACTCCACTCCACTCCACTTTTGTCCACTCCACTTCTGTCCACTCCACTCCACTGCACTCCGCTCCACTCCACTGCAGTCCGCTCCACTCCACTGCACTCCACTCCACTCCACTCCACTCCACTCCACTCCACTCCAGTGCACTCCACTCCACTTCACTCCACACGACTCCACTCCACTCCACTGCACTCCACTCAACTCGTCTCCACTCCACTCCACTCCACTCCACTTTTGTCCACTCCACTCCACTGCACTCCACTCCACTACACTCCACTCCACTCCACTCCACTCCACTCCACTCGTCTCCACTCCACTTCACTCCACTGCACTCCACTCCACTCCACTCCACTCCTCTCCACTCCACTCCACTCCACTCCTCTCGACTGCACCCCACTCCACTGCACTCCACTCCAATCCACTCCACTCCACTGCACTCCACTCCACTCCACTCCACTCCACTCCACTCCACTCCAGTGCACTCCACTCCACTTCACTCCACACGACTCCACTCCACTCCACTGCACTCCACTCAACTCGTCTCCACTCCACTCCACTCCACTCCACTTTTGTCCACTCCACTCCACTGCAATCCACTCCACTACACTCCACTCCACTCCACTCCACTCGTCTCCACTCCACTTCACTCCTCTGCACTCCACTCCACTCCACTCCACTCCACTCCACTCCACTCCACTCCACTCCACTCCACTCCACTCCTCTCGACTGCACTCCACTCCACTGCACTCCACTCCAATCCACTCCACTCCACTCCAGTGCACTCCAGTCCACTTCACTCCACACGACTCCACTCCACTCCACTCCACTCCACTCCACTTTTGTCCACTCCACTCCACTGCACTCCACTGCACTCCACTGCACTCCACTGCACTCCACTCCACTCCACTCCACTTTTGTCCACTCCACTCCACTGCACTCCACTCCACTCAACTGCTCTCCACTCCACTCCTCTCAACTGCTCTCCACTCCACTCCACTCCACTCCACTGCACTCCACTCCAATCCACTCCACTGCACTCCACTCCACTCCACTCCTCTCCACTAAACTGCACTCCACTCCACTGCACTCCACTCCACTCCACTCCACTCCACTCCACTCCACTCCACTCCACTCCACTCCACTCCACTCCACTCCACTCCACTCCACTCCACTCCACTCGTCTCCACTCCACTCCACTCCATTCCACTCCTTTCCACTCCACTCCACTCAACTCCACTTGTCTCCACTCCACTCGTCTCCACTCCACTGCACTCCACTCCTCTCCACTCCTCTGCTCTCCACTCTACTCCACTCCACTGCACTCCACTCCACTCCACTCCTCTCCACTATACTCCACTCCACTCCACTCCACTGCACTCCACTCCACTGCACTGCACTCGTCTCCACTCCACTCCACTCCACTCCACTCCACTCCACTCCACTCCACTCCACTCCACTATACTCCACTCCACTCCACTATACTCCACTCGTCTCCACTCCACTCCACTGCACTCCACTGCACTCCACTCCACTCCACTCCACTCCACTCCACTCCACTCCACTCCACTCCACTTTTGTCCACTCCATTCCACTGCACTCCACTGCACTCCACTGCACTCCACTGCACTGCACTCCACTCCACTCCACTCCACTCCACTCCACTCCATTCCACTCCACTCAACTCCACTCCACTCAACTCCAATCCACTCCACTCCACTTTTGTCCACTCCACTCCACTCCACTCCACTCCACTCCACTCCACTCCACTCCACTCCACTCCACTCCATTCCACTCCACTCAACTCCACTCCACTCCACTCCACTCCACTCCACTCCACTCCACTCCACTCCACTCCACTCCACTCCATTCCACTCCATTCCACTGCACTCCACTGCACTCCACTGCACTCCACTGCACTGCACTCCACTCCACTCCACTCCACTCCACTCCACTCCACTCCACTTGTCTCCACTCCACTCCACTCAACTCCACTGCACTCCACTCCACTCCACTACACTCCACTCCACTCGTCTCCACTCCACTCCACTCCACTCCACTCCACTCCACTCCACTCCACTCCACTCCACTCCACTTTTGTCCACTCCACTCCACTGCACTCCACTGCCCTCCACTCCACTCCACTGCACTCCACTGCACTCCACTCCACTCCACTCCACTCCACTCCACTCCACTCCACTCCACTGCACTCCACTCCACTCCACTCCACTCCAGTTGTCTCCACTCCACTCCACTTCACTCCTTTCCACTCCACTCCACTCGTCTCCACTCCACTCGTCTCCACTCCACTGCACTCCACTCCTCTCCAATCCTCTGCTCTCCACTCCACTGCACTCCACTCCTCTCCACTCCTCTGCTCTCCATTCCACTCCACTCCACTGCACTCCACTCCACTCCACTCCTCTCCACTATACTCCACTCCACTCCACTCCACTGCACTCCACTCCACTGCACTGCACTCGTCTCCACTCCACTCCACTCCACACCACTCCACTCCACTCCACTCCACTCCACTCCACTCCACTCCACTCCACTCCACTCCACTCCACTCCACTCCACTCCACTCCACTTTTGTCCACTCCACTTTTGTCCACTCCACTCCACTGCACTCCGCTCCACTCCACTGCAGTCCGCTCCACTCCACTGCACTCCACTCCACTCCACTCCACTCCAGTGCACTCCACTCCACTTCACTCCACACGACTCCACTCCACACCACTGCACTCCACTCCACTGCACTCCACTCCACTCCACTCCACTCCACTCCAGTGCACTCCACTCCACTCCACTCCTCTCCAGTCGTCTCCACTCCACTCCACTCCACTCCACTTTTGTCCACTGCACACCACTCCACTCCACTCCACTCCACTCCACGCCACTCCACTCCACACTACTCAACTCCACTCCACTACACTCCAGTGCACTCCACTCCACTCCACTCCTCTCCAGTCGTCTCCAATCCACTCCACTCCATTCCACTTTTGTCCACTGCACACCACTGCACTCCACTCCACTCCACTCCACTCCACTCCACTCCACTCCACTCCAGTGCACTCCACTCCACTCCACTCCTCTCCAGTCGTCTCCACTCCACTCCACTCCACTCCACTCCACTCGTCTCCACTCCACTCCACTGCACTCCACTTTACTGCACTCCACTCCACTCCACTCCACTCCACTCCACTCCACTCCACTCCACTCCAATCCAATCCACTCCACTCCACTCAAGTGCACTCCACTCCACTTCACTCCACACGACTCCACTCCACTCCACTGCACTCCACTCCACTCCACTCCACTCCACTCCACTCCACTCCACGCCACTCCACTCCACACTACTCAACTCCAATCCACTCCACTCCAGTGCACTCCACTCCACTCCACTCCTCTCCAGTCGTCTCCAATCCACTCCACTCCACTCCACTTTTGTCCACTGCACACCACTGCACTCCACTCCACTCCACTCCACTCCACTCCACTCCAGTGCACTCCACTCCACTCCACTCCTCTCCAGTCGTCTCCACTCCACTCCACTCCACTCCACTCGTCTCCACTCCACTCCACTGCACTCCACTTTACTGCACTCCACTCCACTCCACTCCACTCCACTCCACTCCACTCCACTCCACTCCACTCCACTCCACTCCACTCCACTCAAGTGCACTCCACTCCACTTCACTCCACACGACTCCACTCCACTCCACTGCACTCCACTCCACTCGTCTCCACTCCACTCCACTCCACTCCACTCCACTTTTGTCCACTGCACTCCACTGCACTCCACTGCACTTCACTCCACTCCACTCCACTCCACTCCACTCCACTCCACTCCACTCCACTCCACTCCACTCCACTCCACTCCATTCCACTCCACTCAACTCCACTCCACTCCACTCAACTCCACTCCAATCCACTCCACTCCACTCTTGTCCACTCCACTCCACTCCACTCCACTCCACTCCACTCCACTCCACTGCACTCCACTCCACTGCTCTGCACTCGTCTCCACTCCACTCAACTCCACTTCTGTCCACTCCACTCCACTCCACTGCTCTGCACTCGTCTCCACTCCACTCAACTCCACTTCTGTCCACTCCACTCCACTCCACTCCACACCACTCCACTCCACTATACTCCACTCCACTCCACTCCACTCCACTCCACAGAACTCCACTCCACTCCACTCCACTCCACTCCACTCGTCTCCACTCCACTCAACTCCTCTCCTTTCCACTCCACTCCACTCCACTCCACTCCACTCCACTCCACTCCACTCCACTCGTCTCCACTCCACTCCACTGCACTCCACTTTACTGCACTCCACTCCACTCCACTCCACTCCACTCCACTCCAGTGCACTCCACTCCATTTCACTCCACACGACTCCACTCCACTCCACTGCACTCCACTCCACTCGTCTCCACTCCACTCAACTCCTCTCCTTTCCACTCCACTCCACTCCACTCTACTCCACTCCACTCCACTCGTCTCCACTCCACTCCAGTGCACTCCACTCCACTTCACTCCACACGACTCCACTCCACTCCACTCCACTCCACTCCACTCCACTTTTGTCCACTCCAATCCACTGCACTCCACTGCACTCCACTGCACTCCACTGCACTCCACTCCACTCCACTCCACTCCACTCCACTCCACTCCACTCCACTCCACTTTTGTCCACTCCATTCCACTGCACTCCACTGCACTCCACTGCACTCCACTGCACTGCACTCCACTCCACTCCACTCCACTCCACTCCACTCCATTCCACTCCACTCAACTCCACTCCACTCAACTCCAATCCACTCCACTCCACTTTTGTCCACTCCACTCCACTCCACTCCACTCCACTCCACTCCACTCCACTCCACTCCACTCCACTCCACTCCACTCCACTCCACTCCACTCCACTCCACTTGTCTCCACTCCACTCCACTCCACTGCACTCCACTCCACTCCACTCCACTCCACTCCACTCGTCTCCACTCCACTCCACTCCACTCCACTCCACTCCACTTTTGTCCACTCCACTCCACTGCACTCCACTGCACTCCACTCCACTCCACTCCACTCCACTCCACTCCACTTGTCTCCACTCCACTCCACTCCACTCCACTCCACTCCACTCCACTGCACTCCACTCCACTCCACTCCACTCCACTCCACTCCACTCCACTTGTCTCCACTCCACTCCACTTCACTCCTTTCCACTCCACTCCACTCGTCTCCACTCCACTCGTCTCCACTCCACTGCACTCCACTCCTCTCCACTCCTCTGCTCTCCATTCCACTCCACTCCACTGCACTCCACTCCACTCCACTCCTCTCCACTATACTCCACTCCACTCCACTCCACTGCACTCCACTCCACTGCACTGCACTCGTCTCCACTCCACTCCACTCCACTCCACACCACTCCACTCCACTCCACTCCATTCCACTCCACTCCACTCCACTCCACTCCACTCCACTCCACTTTTGTCCACTCCACTTCTGTCCACTCCACTCCACTGCACTCCGCTCCACTCCACTGCAGTCCGCTCCACTCCACTGCACTCCACTCCACTCCACTCCACTCCACTCCACTCCACTCCAGTGCACTCCACTCCACTTCACTCCACACGACTCCACTCCACTCCACTGCACTCCACTCAACTCGTCTCCACTCCACTCCACTCCACTCCACTTTTGTCCACTCCACTCCACTGCACTCCACTCCACTACACTCCACTCCACTCCACTCCACTCCACTCCACTCGTCTCCACTCCACTTCACTCCACTGCACTCCACTCCACTCCACTCCACTCCTCTCCACTCCACTCCACTCCACTCCTCTCGACTGCACCCCACTCCACTGCACTCCACTCCAATCCACTCCACTCCACTGCACTCCACTCCACTCCACTCCACTCCACTCCACTCCACTCCAGTGCACTCCACTCCACTTCACTCCACACGACTCCACTCCACTCCACTGCACTCCACTCAACTCGTCTCCACTCCACTCCACTCCACTCCACTTTTGTCCACTCCACTCCACTGCAATCCACTCCACTACACTCCACTCCACTCCACTCCACTCGTCTCCACTCCACTTCACTCCTCTGCACTCCACTCCACTCCACTCCACTCCACTCCACTCCACTCCACTCCACTCCACTCCACTCCACTCCTCTCGACTGCACTCCACTCCACTGCACTCCACTCCAATCCACTCCACTCCACTCCAGTGCACTCCAGTCCACTTCACTCCACACGACTCCACTCCACTCCACTCCACTCCACTCCACTTTTGTCCACTCCACTCCACTGCACTCCACTGCACTCCACTGCACTCCACTGCACTCCACTCCACTCCACTCCACTTTTGTCCACTCCACTCCACTGCACTCCACTCCACTCAACTGCTCTCCACTCCACTCCTCTCAACTGCTCTCCACTCCACTCCACTCCACTCCACTGCACTCCACTCCAATCCACTCCACTGCACTCCACTCCACTCCACTCCTCTCCACTAAACTGCACTCCACTCCACTGCACTCCACTCCACTCCACTCCACTCCACTCCACTCCACTCCACTCCACTCCACTCCACTCCACTCCACTCCACTCCACTCCACTCCACTCCACTCGTCTCCACTCCACTCCACTCCATTCCACTCCTTTCCACTCCACTCCACTCAACTCCACTTGTCTCCACTCCACTCGTCTCCACTCCACTGCACTCCACTCCTCTCCACTCCTCTGCTCTCCACTCTACTCCACTCCACTGCACTCCACTCCACTCCACTCCTCTCCACTATACTCCACTCCACTCCACTCCACTGCACTCCACTCCACTGCACTGCACTCGTCTCCACTCCACTCCACTCCACTCCACTCCACTCCACTCCACTCCACTCCACTCCACTATACTCCACTCCACTCCACTATACTCCACTCGTCTCCACTCCACTCCACTGCACTCCACTCCACTCCACTCCACTCCACTCCACTCCACTCCACTCCACTTTTGTCCACTCCACTCCACTCCACTCCACTCCACTCCACTCCACTCCATTCCACTCCACTCCACTCCACTCCACTCCACTCAACTCCACTCCACTCCACTTCCCTCCACTCCACTCCACTCCACTCCACTCCACTCCACTCCACTCCACTCCACTCCACTCCATTCCATTCCACTCCACTGCATTCCACTCCACTCCACTCCACTCCACTCCACTCCACTCGACTCCTCTCGTCTGCACTCCACTCCACTCTATTGCACTCGACTCCACTCCTCTCCACTCCTCTCCACTCCTCTCCACTCCACTCCACTCCACTCCACTCCACTCCACTCCACTCCTTTAAACTCCACTCCACTAAACTCCTCTCAACTGCACTCCACTCCACTCCACTCAACTCCATTCCACTCCACTCCACTCCACTCCACTCCACTCCACTCCACTCCACTCCACTCCACTCCACTCCACTCCACTCCACTCCACTCCACTCAGCTCCAATCCACTCCACTCCACTCCACTCCAATCCACTCCACTCCTCTCCACTGCACTCCACTCCTCTCCACTCCACTGCACTCCACTCCTCTCCACTCCTCTCCACTCCACTGCACTCCACTCGTCTCCACTCCTCTCCACTCCACTCCACTCCACTCCACTCCACTCCACTCCACTCCACTCCACTCCACTCCACTCCACTCCACTCCACTTTTGTCCACTCCACTTTTGTCCACTCCACTCGTCTCCACTCCACTCGTCTCCACTCCACTCGTCTCCACTCCACTCAACTCCACTCCACTCAACTCCACTTCTGTCCACTCCACTCCACACCACTCCACTCCACTCCACTCCACTCCACTCGTCTCCGCACCACTCAACTCCTCTGCTCTCCACTCCACTCCACTCCACTCCACTCCACTCCACTCCACTCCACTCCACTCGTCTCCACTCCACTCCACTCCACTCCACTTTTCTCCTTTCCACTCAACTCCACTCCACTCAACTCCACTCCTCTACATTCAACTTCTCTCCATTACACTCCACTCCACACTACTCATCTCCTCTTTTCTCCTTTCCACTCTACTACACTCCACTCCACTCCACTCCGCTCGTCTCCACTCCACTTTACTCCACTCAACTCGTCTCCACTCCACTCCACTCCTCTCTCCACCACTCCACTCCACTCCACTCCACTCCACTCCACTCCACTCCACTCCACTCCACTCCACTCCACTCCACTCCACTCCACTATACTCCACTCTTCTCCACTCCACTCCACTATACTCCACTCGTCTCCACTCCACTCCACTGCACTCCACTCCACTCCACTCGTCTCCACTCCACTCCACTCCACTTTTGTCCACTCCACTCCACTCCACTCCACTCCACTCCACTCCACTCCACTCCACTCCACTCCACTCCATTCCACTCCACTCCACTCCACTCCACTCCACTCCACTCCACTCAACTCCACTCCACTTCCCTCCACTCCACTCCACTCCACTCCACTCCACTCCACTCCACTCCACTCCACTCCACTCCACTCCACTCCACTCGACTCCTCTCGTCTGCACTCCACTCCACTCTATTGCACTCGACTCCACTCCTCTCCACTCCTCTCCACTCCACTCCACTCCACTCCACTCCACTCCTTTAAACTCCACTCCACTAAACTCCTCTCAACTGCACTCCACTCCACTCCACTCAACTCCATTCCACTCCACTCCACTCCACTCCACTCCACTCCACTCAGCTCCAATCCTCTCCACTCCACTCCACTCCAATCCACTCCACTCCTCTCCACTGCACTCCACTCCTCTCCACTCCACTGCACTCCACTCCTCTCCACTCCTCTCCACTCCACTGCACTCCACTCGTCTCCACTCCTCTCCACTCCACTCCACTCCACTCCACTCCACTCCACTCCACTCCACTCCACTCCACTCCACTCCACTCCACTCCACTCCACTTTTGTCCACTCCACTCGTCTCCACTCCACTCGTCTCCACTCCACTCGTCTCCACTCCACTCAACTCCACTCCACTCAACTCCACTTCTGTCCACTCCACTCCACTCCACTCCACTCCACTCCACTCCACTCCACTCCACTCCACTCCACACTACTCAACTCCTCTCCTCTCCTCTCCTCTCCTCTCCTCTCCTCTCCTCTCCTCTCCTCTCCTCTCCTCTCCTCTCCTCTCCTCTCCTCTCCTCTCCTCTCCTCTCCTCTCCTCTCCTCTCCTCTCCTCTCCTCTCCTCTCCACTCCTCTCCACTCCTCTCCACTCCTCTCCACTCCACTGCACTCCACTCGTCTCCACTCCTCTCCACTCCTCTCCACTCCACTCCACTCCACTCCACTCCACTCCACTCCACTCCACTCCACTCCACTTTTGTCCACTCCACTCGTCTCCACTCCACTCGTCTCCACTCCACTCGTCTCCACTCCACTCGTCTCCACTCCACTCAACTCCACTCCACTCAACTCCACTTCTGTCCACTCCACTCCACTCCACTCCACTCCACTCCACTCCACTCCACTCCACTCCACTCCACACTACTCAACTCCACTCCTCTCCTCTCCTCTCCTCTCCTCTCCTCTCCTCTCCTCTCCTCTCCTCTCCTCTCCTCTCCTCTCCTCTCCTCTCCTCTCCTCTCCTCTCCTCTCCTCTCCTCTCCTCTCCTCTCCTCTCCTCTCCTCTCCTCTCCTCTCCTCTCCTCTCCTCTCCTCTCCTCTCCTCTCCTCTCCTCTCCACTCCTCTCCACTCCACTCCACTCGACTCTTCTCGTCTGCACTCCACTCCACTCTATTGCACTCGACTCCACTCCTCTCCACTCCTCTCCACTCCTCTCCACTCCACTCCACTCCACTCCACTCCACTCCACTCCACTCCACTCCACTCCACTCCACTCCACTATACTCCACTCCACTCCACTCCAGTGCACTCCACTCCACTCCACTCCTCTCCAGTCATCTCCACTCCACTCCACTCCACTCCACTTTTGTCCACTGCACACCACTGCACTCCACTCCACTCCACTCCACTCCACTCCACTCCACTCCACTCCACTGCACTGCACTCCACTCCACTCCACTCAACTCCACTCCACACTACTCAACTCCACTCCTCTCCTCTCCTTTCCTTTCCACTCCACTCCACTCCACTCCACTCCACTCCACTCGTCTCCACTCCACTCGTCTCCACTCCACTGCACTCCACTCCTCTCCACTCCTCTGCTCTCCACTCCACTCCACTCCATTGCACTCCACTCCACTCCACTCCACTCCTCTCCACTATACTCCACTCCACTCCACTCCACTGCACTCCACTCCACTGCACTGCACTCGTCTCCACTCCACTCCACTCCACTTCTGTCCACTCCACTCCACACCACTCCACTCCACTCCACTCCACTCCACTCCACTCCACTCCACTCCACTCCACTCCACTCCACTCCACTCCACTCCACTATACACCACTCCACTCCACAGAACTCCACTCCACTCCACTCCACTCCACTCCACTCCACTCCTCTCCACTCCACTCCACTCCCCTCGTCTCCATTCCACTCAACTCCTCTGCTCTCCACTCCACTCCACTCCACTCCACTCCACTCCACTCCACTCCACTCCACTCCACTCCACTCCACTCCTCTCCACTCCACTCCACTCCACTCCACTCCACTCCACTCCACTCCTCTCCTTTCCACTCCACTCCACTCCACTCAACTCCACTCCTCTACATTCTACTTCTCTCCATTACACTCCACTCCACACTACTTATCTCCTCTTTTCTCCTTTCCACTCTACTACACTCTACTCCACTCGTCTCCACTCCACTCCACTCCACTCCACTCCACTCCACTCCACTCCACTCCACTCCACTCCACTCCACTCCACTCCACTCCTCTCCACTCCACTCCTCTCCACTCCTCTCCTCTCCACTCCACTGCACTCCACTCCACTGCACTCCACTGCACTCCACTCCACTCCACTCCACTCCACTCCACTCCACTCCACTCCACTCCACACCACTCGTCTCCACTTCACTCAACTCCAATCCACTCCACTCCACTCCTCTCCTTTCCACTCCACTCCACTCCACTCAACTCACTCCACTCCACTCATCTCCACTCCACTCATCTCCACTCCACTCATCTCCACTCCACTCCACTCCACTGCACTCCACTCCACTCCTCTCCACTCCTCTCCTCTCCACTCCACTGCACACCACTTCACTCCAATCCACTCCACTCCACTCCACTCCACTCCACACCACTCGTCTCCACTCCACTCCACTCCACTCCACTCCACTCCACTCCACTCCACTCCTTTCCACTCCACTCCACTCGTCTGCACTCCACTCCACTCCACTGCACTCCACTCCACTCCTCTCAACTCCACTGCACTCTACTCCTCTCCACTCCTCTGCTCTCCACTGCACTCCTCTCCACTCCACTCCACTCCTCTCCACTATACTCCACTCCACTCCACTCCAGTGCACTCCACTCCACTCCACTTCACTCCACTCCACTGCACTGCACTCGTCTCCACTCCACTCCACTCCACTCCACTCCACTCCTCTCCTTTCCACTCCACTCCACTCCACTCCACTCCACTCCACTCCACTCCACTCCAATCCACTCCACTCCACTCCAGTGCACTCCACTCCACTTCACTCCACACGACTCCACTCCACTCCACTCCACTCCACTTTTGTCCACTCCACTCCACTGCACTCCACTGCACTCAACTCCACTCCACTCCACTCCACTCCACTTTTGTCCACTCCACTCCACTGCACTCCACTGCACTCCACTCAACTCCACTCCACTCCACTCCACTCCACTGCACTCCACTCCACTCCTCTCCTTTCCACTCCACTCCACTCCACTCCACTCCACTCCAATCCACTCCACTCCACTCCACTCCTCTCTTTTCCACTCCACTCCACTCCACTCCACTCCACTCCACTCCACTCCACTCCACTCCACTCCACTCCTCTACATTCAACTTCTCTCCATTGCACTCCACTCCACACTACTTATCTCCTCTTTTCTCCTTTCCACTCTACTACACTCCACTCCACTCCACTCCACTCGTCTCCACTCCACTCCACTCCACTCCTCTGCACTCCACTCCTCTCCACTCCTCTGCTCTCCACTCCACTCCACTCCACTCCACTCCACACCACTCCACTCCACTCCACTCCACTCCACTCCACTCCACTCCACTCCACTCTACAGTACTCCATCCGACTCCACACCACTCCACACGTTTCTACTCCACTCCACTCCACTCCACTCCACTCCTCTCCTTTCCACTCCACTCCACTCCACTCCACTCCACTCCTCTCTTTTCCACTCCACTCCACTCCACTCCACTCCACTCCTCTACATTCAACTTCTCTCCATTGCACTCCACTCCACACTACTTATCTAATCTTTTCTCCTTTCCACTCTACTCCACTCCACTCCACTCCACTCCACTCCACTCCACTCCACTCCACTCCACTCGTCTCCACTCCACTCCACTCCACTCCACTCCACTCCACTTTTGTCCACTCCACTCCACTGCACTCCACTGCACTCCACTCCACTCCACTCCACTCCACTCCACTCCACTTGTCTCCACTCCACTCCACTCCACTCCACTCCACTCCACTGCACTCCACTCCACTCCACTCCACTCCACTCCACTCCACTTGTCTCCACTCCACTCCACTTCACTCCTTTCCACTCCACTCCACTCGTCTCCACTCCACTGCACTCCACTCCTCTCCACTCCTCTGCTCTCCATTCCACTCCACTCCACTGCACTCCACTCCACTCCACTCCTCTCCACTATACTCCACTCCACTCCACTCCACTGCACTCCACTCCACTGCACTGCACTCGTCTCCACTCCACTCCACTCCACTCCACACCACTCCACTCCACTCCACTCCATTCCACTCCACTCCACTCCACTCCACTCCACTCCACTCCACTTTTGTCCACTCCACTTCTGTCCACTCCACTCCACTGCACTCCGCTCCACTCCACTGCAGTCCGCTCCACTCCACTGCACTCCACTCCACTCCACTCCACTCCACTCCACTCCACTCCAGTGCACTCCACTCCACTTCACTCCACACGACTCCACTCCACTCCACTGCACTCCACTCAACTCGTCTCCACTCCACTCCACTCCACTCCACTTTTGTCCACTCCACTCCACTGCACTCCACTCCACTACACTCCACTCCACTCCACTCCACTCCACTCGTCTCCACTCCACTTCACTCCACTGCACTCCACTCAACTCCACTCCACTCCTCTCCACTCCACTCCACTCCACTCCTCTCGACTGCACCCCACTCCACTGCACTCCACTCCAATCCACTCCACTCCACTGCACTCCACTCCACTCCACTCCACTCCACTCCACTCCAGTGCACTCCACTCCACTTCACTCCACACGACTCCACTCCACTCCACTGCACTCCACTCAACTCGTCTCCACTCCACTCCACTCCACTCCACTTTTGTCCACTCCACTCCACTGCAATCCACTCCACTACACTCCACTCCACTCCACTCCACTCGTCTCCACTCCACTTCACTCCTCTGCACTCCACTCCACTCCACTCCACTCCACTCCACTCCACTCCACTCCACTCCACTCCACTCCACTCCACTCCTCTCGACTGCACTCCACTCCACTGCACTCCACTCCAATCCACTCCACTCCAGTGCACTCCAGTCCACTTCACTCCACACGACTCCACTCCACTCCACTCCACTCCACTCCACTTTTGTCCACTCCACTCCACTGCACTCCACTGCACTCCACTGCACTCCACTGCACTCCACTCCACTCCACTCCACTTTTGTCCACTCCACTCCACTGCACTCCACTCCACTCAACTGCTCTCCACTCCACTCCTCTCAACTGCTCTCCACTCCACTCCACTCCACTCCACTGCACTCCACTCCAATCCACTCCACTGCACTCCACTCCACTCCACTCCTCTCCACTAAACTGCACTCCACTCCACTGCACTCCACTCCACTCCACTCCACTCCACTCCACTCCACTCCACTCCACTCCACTCCACTCCACTCCACTCCACTCGTCTCCACTCCACTCCACTCCATTCCACTCCTTTCCACTCCACTCCACTCAACTCCACTTGTCTCCACTCCACTCGTCTCCACTCCACTGCACTCCACTCCTCTCCACTCCTCTGCTCTCCACTCTACTCCACTCCACTGCACTCCACTCCACTCCACTCCTCTCCACTATACTCCACTCCACTCCACTCCACTGCACTCCACTCCACTGCACTGCACTCGTCTCCACTCCACTCCACTCCACTCCACTCCACTCCACTCCACTCCACTCCACTATACTCCACTCCACTCCACTATACTCCACTCGTCTCCACTCCACTCCACTGCACTCCACTCCACTCCACTCAACTCCACTCCACTCCACTCCACTCCACTTTTGTCCACTCCACTCCACTCCACTCCACTCCACTCCACTCCACTCCACTCCACTCCACTCCATTCCACTCCACTCCACTCCACTCCACTCCACTCAACTCCACTCCACTCCACTTCCCTCCACTCCACTCCACTCCACTCCACTCCACTCCACTCCACTCCACTCCACTCCACTCCATTCCATTCCACTCCACTGCATTCCACTCCACTCCACTCCACTCCACTCCACTCCACTCCACTCGACTCCTCTCGTCTGCACTCCACTCCACTCTATTGCACTCGACTCCACTCCTCTCCACTCCTCTCCACTCCTCTCCACTCCACTCCACTCCACTCCACTCCACTCCACTCCACTCCACTCCACTCCACTCCTTTAAACTCCACTCCACTAAACTCCTCTCAACTGCACTCCACTCCACTCCACTCAACTCCATTCCACTCCACTCCACTCCACTCCACTCCACTCCACTCCACTCCACTCCACTCAGCTCCAATCCACTCCACTCCACTCCACTCCAATCCACTCCACTCCTCTCCACTGCACTCCACTCCTCTCCACTCCACTGCACTCCACTCCTCTCCACTCCTCTCCACTCCACTGCACTCCACTCGTCTCCACTCCTCTCCACTCCACTCCACTCCACTCCACTCCACTCCACTCCACTCCACTCCACTCCACTTTTGTCCACTCCACTTTTGTCCACTCCACTCGTCTCCACTCCACTCGTCTCCACTCCACTCGTCTCCACTCCACTCAACTCCACTCCACTCAACTCCACTTCTGTCCACTCCACTCCACACCACTCCACTCCACTCCACTCCACTCCACTCGTCTCCGCACCACTCAACTCCTCTGCTCTCCACTCCACTCCACTCCACTCCACTCCACTCCACTCCACTCCACTCCACTCCACTCGTCTCCACTCCACTCCACTCCACTCCACTTTTCTCCTTTCCACTCAACTCCACTCCACTCAACTCCACTCCTCTACATTCAACTTCTCTCCATTACACTCCACTCCACACTACTCATCTCCTCTTTTCTCCTTTCCACTCTACTACACTCCACTCCACTCCACTCCGCTCGTCTCCACTCCACTTTACTCCACTCAACTCGTCTCCACTCCACTCCACTCCTCTCTCCACCACTCCACTCCACTCCACTCCACTCCACTCCACTCCACTCCACTCCACTCCACTCCACTCCACTCCACTCCACTCCACTCCACTCCACTATACTCCACTCTTCTCCACTCCACTCCACTATACTCCACTCGTCTCCACTCCACTCCACTGCACTCCACTCCACTCCACTCGTCTCCACTCCACTCCACTCCACTTTTGTCCACTCCACTCCACTCCACTCCACTCCACTCCACTCCACTCCACTCCACTCCACTCCACTCCATTCCACTCCACTCCACTCCACTCCACTCCACTCCACTCCACTCCACTCCACTCAACTCCACTCCACTTCCCTCCACTCCACTCCACTCCACTCCACTCCACTCCACTCCACTCCACTCCACTCCACTCCACTCCACTCCACTCCACTCGACTCCTCTCGTCTGCACTCCACTCCACTCTATTGCACTCGACTCCACTCCTCTCCACTCCTCTCCACTCCACTCCACTCCACTCCACTCCACTCCTTTAAACTCCACTCCACTAAACTCCTCTCAACTGCACTCCACTCCACTCCACTCAACTCCATTCCACTCCACTCCACTCCACTCCACTCCACTCCACTCCACTCAGCTCCAATCCTCTCCACTCCACTCCACTCCAATCCACTCCACTCCTCTCCACTGCACTCCACTCCTCTCCACTCCACTGCACTCCACTCCTCTCCACTCCTCTCCACTCCACTGCACTCCACTCGTCTCCACTCCTCTCCACTCCACTCCACTCCACTCCACTCCACTCCACTCCACTCCACTCCACTCCACTCCACTCCACTTTTGTCCACTCCACTCGTCTCCACTCCACTCGTCTCCACTCCACTCGTCTCCACTCCACTCGTCTCCACTCCACTCAACTCCACTCCACTCAACTCCACTTCTGTCCACTCCACTCCACTCCACTCCACTCCACTCCACTCCACTCCACTCCACTCCACTCCACTCCACTCCACTCCACTCCACTCCACTCCACTCCACTCCACTCCACACTACTCAACTCCACTCCTCTCCTCTCCTCTCCTCTCCTCTCCTCTCCTCTCCTCTCCTCTCCTCTCCTCTCCTCTCCTCTCCTCTCCTCTCCTCTCCTCTCCTCTCCTCTCCTCTCCTCTCCTCTCCTCTCCTCTCCTCTCCTCTCCTCTCCTCTCCTCTCCTCTCCTCTCCTCTCCTCTCCACTCCTCTCCACTCCTCTCCACTCCACTGCACTCCACTCGTCTCCACTCCTCTCCACTCCACTCCACTCCACTCCACTCCACTCCACTCCACTCCACTCCACTCCACTCCACTCCACTCCACTTTTGTCCACTCCACTCGTCTCCACTCCACTCGTCTCCACTCCACTCGTCTCCACTCCACTCGTCTCCACTCCACTCAACTCCACTCCACTCAACTCCACTTCTGTCCACTCCACTCCACTCCACTCCACTCCACTCCACTCCACTCCACTCCACTCCACTCCACTCCACTCCACTCCACTCCACTCCACACTACTCAACTCCACTCCTCTCCTCTCCTCTCCTCTCCTCTCCTCTCCTCTCCTCTCCTCTCCTCTCCTCTCCTCTCCTCTCCTCTCCTCTCCTCTCCTCTCCTCTCCTCTCCTCTCCTCTCCTCTCCTCTCCTCTCCTCTCCTCTCCTCTCCTCTCCACTCCTCTCCACTCCACTCCACTCGACTCTTCTCGTCTGCACTCCACTCCACTCTATTGCACTCGACTCCACTCCTCTCCACTCCTCTCCACTCCTCTCCACTCCACTCCACTCCACTCCACTCCACTCCACTCCACTCCACTCCACTCCACTCCACTCCACTCCACTATACTCCACTCCACTCCACTCCAGTGCACTCCACTCCACTCCACTCCTCTCCAGTCATCTCCACTCCACTCCACTCCACTCCACTTTTGTCCACTGCACACCACTGCACTCCACTCCACTCCACTCCACTCCACTCCACTCCACTCCACTCCACTGCACTGCACTCCACTCCACTCCACTCAACTCCACTCCACACTACTCAACTCCACTCCTCTCCTCTCCTTTCCTTTCCACTCCACTCCACTCCACTCCACTCGTCTCCACTCCACTCGTCTCCACTCCACTGCACTCCACTCCTCTCCACTCCTCTGCTCTCCACTCCACTCCACTCCATTGCACTCCACTCCACTCCACTCCACTCCTCTCCACTATACTCCACTCCACTCCACTCCACTGCACTCCACTCCACTGCACTGCACTCGTCTCCACTCCACTCCACTCCACTTCTGTCCACTCCACTCCACACCACTCCACTCCACTCCACTCCACTCCACTCCACTCCACTCCACTCCACTCCACTATACACCACTCCACTCCACAGAACTCCACTCCACTCCACTCCACTCCACTCCACTCCTCTCCACTCCACTCCACTCCCCTCGTCTCCATTCCACTCAACTCCTCTGCTCTCCACTCCACTCCACTCCACTCCACTCCACTCCACTCCACTCCACTCCACTCCACTCCTCTCCACTCCACTCCACTCCACTCCACTCCACTCCACTCCACTCCTCTCCTTTCCACTCCACTCCACTCCACTCAACTCCACTCCTCTACATTCTACTTCTCTCCATTACACTCCACTCCACACTACTTATCTCCTCTTTTCTCCTTTCCACTCTACTACACTCTACTCCACTCGTCTCCACTCCACTCCACTCCACTCCACTCCACTCCACTCCACTCCACTCCACTCCACTCCACTCCTCTCCACTCCACTCCTCTCCACTCCTCTCCTCTCCACTCCACTGCACTCCACTCCACTGCACTCCACTGCACTCCACTCCACTCCACTCCACTCCACTCCACTCCACTCCACTCCACTCCACTCCACTCCACTCCACTCCACTCCACACCACTCGTCTCCACTTCACTCAACTCCAATCCACTCCACTCCACTCCTCTCCTTTCCACTCCACTCCACTCCACTCAACTCACTCCACTCCACTCATCTCCACTCCACTCATCTCCACTCCACTCATCTCCACTCCACTCCACTCCACTGCACTCCACTCCACTCCTCTCCACTCCTCTCCTCTCCACTCCACTGCACACCACTTCACTCCAATCCACTCCACTCCACTCCACTCCACTCCACACCACTCGTCTCCACTCCACTCCACTCCACTCCACTCCACTCCACTCCACTCCACTCCTTTCCACTCCACTCCACTCGTCTGCACTCCACTCCACTCCACTGCACTCCACTCCACTCCTCTCAACTCCACTGCACTCTACTCCTCTCCACTCCTCTGCTCTCCACTGCACTCCTCTCCACTCCACTCCACTTCTCTCCACTATACTCCACTCCACTCCACTCCAGTGCACTCCACTCCACTCCACTTCACTCCACTCCACTGCACTGCACTCGTCTCCACTCCACTCCACTCCACTCCACTCCACTCCTCTCCTTTCCACTCCACTCCACTCCACTCCACTCCACTCAACTCCACTTCACTCCAATCCACTCCACTCCACTCCAGTGCACTCCACTCCACTTCACTCCACACGACTCCACTCCACTCCACTCCACTCCACTTTTGTCCACTCCACTCCACTGCACTCCACTGCACTCAACTCCACTCCACTCCACTCCACTCCACTTTTGTCCACTCCACTCCACTGCACTCCACTGCACTCCACTCAACTCCACTCCACTCCACTCCACTCCACTGCACTCCACTCCACTCCTCTCCTTTCCACTCCACTCCACTCCACTCCACTCCACTCCACTCCACTCCACTCCACTCCACTCCTCTCTTTTCCACTCCACTCCACTCCACTCCACTCCACTCCACTCCACTCCACTCCACTCCGCTCCACTCCACTCCTCTACATTCAACTTCTCTCCATTGCACTCCACTCCACACTACTTATCTCCTCTTTTCTCCTTTCCACTCTACTACACTCCACTCCACTCCACTCCACTCGTCTCCACTCCACTCCACTCCACTCCTCTGCACTCCACTCCTCTCCACTCCTCTGCACTCCACTCCACTCCACTCCACTCCACTCCACTCCACTCCACTCCACTCCACTCCACTCCACTCCTCTCGACTGCACTCCACTCCACTGCACTCCACTCCAATCCACTCCACTCCACTCCAGTGCACTCCACTCCACTTCACTCCACACGACTCCACTCCACTCCACTCCACTCCACTCCACTTTTGTCCACTCCACTCCACTGCACTCCACTGCACTCCACTGCACTCCACTGCACTCCACTCCACTCCACTCCACTTTTGTCCACTCCACTCCACTGCACTCCACTCCACTCAACTGCTCTCCACTCCACTCCTCTCAACTGCTCTCCACTCCACTCCACTCCACTCCACTGCACTCCACTCCAATCCACTCCACTGCACTCCACTCCACTCCACTCCTCTCCACTAAACTGCACTCCACTCCACTGCACTCCACTCCACTCCACTCCACTCCACTCCACTCCACTCCACTCCACTCCACTCCACTCCACTCGTCTCCACTCCACTCCACTCCATTCCACTCCTTTCCACTCCACTCCACTCAACTCCACTTGTCTCCACTCCACTCGTCTCCACTCCACTGCACTCCACTCCTCTCCACTCCTCTGCTCTCCACTCTACTCCACTCCACTGCACTCCACTCCACTCCACTCCTCTCCACTATACTCCACTCCACTCCACTCCACTGCACTCCACTCCACTGCACTGCACTCGTCTCCACTCCACTCCACTCCACTCCACTCCACTCCACTCCACTCCACTCCACTATACTCCACTCCACTCCACTATACTCCACTCGTCTCCACTCCACTCCACTGCACTCCACTCCACTCCACTCAACTCCACTCCACTCCACTCCACTCCACTTTTGTCCACTCCACTCCACTCCACTCCACTCCACTCCACTCCACTCCACTCCACTCCACTCCACTCCATTCCACTCCACTCCACTCCACTCCACTCCACTCAACTCCACTCCACTCCACTTCCCTCCACTCCACTCCACTCCACTCCACTCCACTCCACTCCACTCCACTCCACTCCACTCCACTCCATTCCATTCCACTCCACTGCATTCCACTCCACTCCACTCCACTCCACTCCACTCCACTCCACTCGACTCCTCTCGTCTGCACTCCACTCCACTCTATTGCACTCGACTCCACTCCTCTCCACTCCTCTCCACTCCTCTCCACTCCACTCCACTCCACTCCACTCCACTCCACTCCACTCCACTCCACTCCACTCCACTCCTTTAAACTCCACTCCACTAAACTCCTCTCAACTGCACTCCACTCCACTCCACTCAACTCCATTCCACTCCACTCCACTCCACTCCACTCCACTCCACTCCACTCCACTCCACTCCACTCAGCTCCAATCCACTCCACTCCACTCCACTCCAATCCACTCCACTCCTCTCCACTGCACTCCACTCCTCTCCACTCCACTGCACTCCACTCCTCTCCACTCCTCTCCACTCCACTGCACTCCACTCGTCTCCACTCCTCTCCACTCCACTCCACTCCACTCCACTCCACTCCACTCCACTTTTGTCCACTCCACTTTTGTCCACTCCACTCGTCTCCACTCCACTCGTCTCCACTCCACTCGTCTCCACTCCACTCAACTCCACTCCACTCAACTCCACTTCTGTCCACTCCACTCCACACCACTCCACTCCACTCCACTCCACTCCACTCCACTCGTCTCCGCACCACTCAACTCCTCTGCTCTCCACTCCACTCCACTCCACTCCACTCCACTCCACTCCACTCCACTCCACTCCACTCGTCTCCACTCCACTCCACTCCACTCCACTTTTCTCCTTTCCACTCAACTCCACTCCACTCAACTCCACTCCTCTACATTCAACTTCTCTCCATTACACTCCACTCCACACTACTCATCTCCTCTTTTCTCCTTTCCACTCTACTACACTCCACTCCACTCCACTCCGCTCGTCTCCACTCCACTTTACTCCACTCAACTCGTCTCCACTCCACTCCACTCCTCTCTCCACCACTCCACTCCACTCCACTCCACTCCACTCCACTCCACTCCACTCCACTCCACTCCACTCCACTCCACTCCACTCCACTATACTCCACTCTTCTCCACTCCACTCCACTATACTCCACTCGTCTCCACTCCACTCCACTGCACTCCACTCCACTCCACTCGTCTCCACTCCACTCCACTCCACTTTTGTCCACTCCACTCCACTCCACTCCACTCCACTCCACTCCACTCCACTCCACTCCACTCCATTCCACTCCACTCCACTCCACTCCACTCCACTCCACTCCACTCCACTCAACTCCACTCCACTTCCCTCCACTCCACTCCACTCCACTCCACTCCACTCCACTCCACTCCACTCCACTCCACTCCACTCCACTCCACTCGACTCCTCTCGTCTGCACTCCACTCCACTCTATTGCACTCGACTCCACTCCTCTCCACTCCTCTCCACTCCACTCCACTCCACTCCACTCCACTCCTTTAAACTCCACTCCACTAAACTCCTCTCAACTGCACTCCACTCCACTCCACTCAACTCCATTCCACTCCACTCCACTCCACTCCACTCCACTCCACTCAGCTCCAATCCTCTCCACTCCACTCCACTCCAATCCACTCCACTCCTCTCCACTGCACTCCACTCCTCTCCACTCCACTGCACTCCACTCCTCTCCACTCCTCTCCACTCCACTGCACTCCACTCGTCTCCACTCCTCTCCACTCCACTCCACTCCACTCCACTCCACTCCACTCCACTCCACTCCACTCCACTCCACTCCACTCCACTCCACTCCACTTTTGTCCACTCCACTCGTCTCCACTCCACTCGTCTCCACTCCACTCGTCTCCACTCCACTCGTCTCCACTCCACTCAACTCCACTCCACTCAACTCCACTTCTGTCCACTCCACTCCACTCCACTCCACTCCACTCCACTCCACTCCACTCCACTCCACTCCACACTACTCAACTCCACTCCTCTCCTCTCCTCTCCTCTCCTCTCCTCTCCTCTCCTCTCCTCTCCTCTCCTCTCCTCTCCTCTCCTCTCCTCTCCTCTCCTCTCCTCTCCTCTCCTCTCCTCTCCTCTCCTCTCCTCTCCTCTCCTCTCCTCTCCTCTCCTCTCCTCTCCTCTCCTCTCCTCTCCTCTCCTCTCCTCTCCTCTCCTCTCCTCTCCTCTCCACTCCTCTCCACTCCTCTCCACTCCACTGCACTCCACTCGTCTCCACTCCTCTCCACTCCACTCCACTCCACTCCACTCCACTCCACTCCACTCCACTCCACTCCACTCCACTCCACTCCACTCCACTCCACTCCACTCCACTCCACTTTTGTCCACTCCACTCGTCTCCACTCCACTCGTCTCCACTCCACTCGTCTCCACTCCACTCGTCTCCACTCCACTCAACTCCACTCCACTCAACTCCACTTCTGTCCACTCCACTCCACTCCACTCCACTCCACTCCACTCCACTCCACTCCACTCCACTCCACTCCACTCCACACTACTCAACTCCACTCCTCTCCTCTCCTCTCCTCTCCTCTCCTCTCCTCTCCTCTCCTCTCCTCTCCTCTCCTCTCCTCTCCTCTCCTCTCCTCTCCTCTCCTCTCCTCTCCTCTCCTCTCCTCTCCTCTCCTCTCCTCTCCTCTCCTCTCCACTCCTCTCCACTCCACTCCACTCGACTCTTCTCGTCTGCACTCCACTCCACTCTATTGCACTCGACTCCACTCCTCTCCACTCCTCTCCACTCCTCTCCACTCCACTCCACTCCACTCCACTCCACTCCACTCCACTCCACTCCACTCCACTCCACTCCACTCCACTATACTCCACTCCACTCCACTCCAGTGCACTCCACTCCACTCCACTCCTCTCCAGTCATCTCCACTCCACTCCACTCCACTCCACTTTTGTCCACTGCACACCACTGCACTCCACTCCACTCCACTCCACTCCACTCCACTCCACTCCACTCCACTCCACTCCACTGCACTGCACTCCACTCCACTCCACTCAACTCCACTCCACACTACTCAACTCCACTCCTCTCCTCTCCTTTCCTTTCCACTCCACTCCACTCCACTCCACTCGTCTCCACTCCACTCGTCTCCACTCCACTGCACTCCACTCCTCTCCACTCCTCTGCTCTCCACTCCACTCCACTCCATTGCACTCCACTCCACTCCACTCCACTCCTCTCCACTATACTCCACTCCACTCCACTCCACTGCACTCCACTCCACTGCACTGCACTCGTCTCCACTCCACTCCACTCCACTTCTGTCCACTCCACTCCACACCACTCCACTCCACTCCACTCCACTCCACTCCACTCCACTCCACTCCACTCCACTCCACTCCACTATACACCACTCCACTCCACAGAACTCCACTCCACTCCACTCCACTCCACTCCACTCCTCTCCACTCCACTCCACTCCCCTCGTCTCCATTCCACTCAACTCCTCTGCTCTCCACTCCACTCCACTCCACTCCACTCCACTCCACTCCACTCCACTCCACTCCTCTCCACTCCACTCCACTCCACTCCACTCCACTCCACTCCACTCCTCTCCTTTCCACTCCACTCCACTCCACTCAACTCCACTCCTCTACATTCTACTTCTCTCCATTACACTCCACTCCACACTACTTATCTCCTCTTTTCTCCTTTCCACTCTACTACACTCTACTCCACTCGTCTCCACTCCACTCCACTCCACTCCACTCCACTCCACTCCACTCCACTCCACTCCACTCCACTCCACTCCTCTCCACTCCACTCCTCTCCACTCCTCTCCTCTCCACTCCACTGCACTCCACTCCACTGCACTCCACTGCACTCCACTCCACTCCACTCCACTCCACTCCACTCCACTCCACTCCACTCCACTCCACTCCACTCCACTCCACACCACTCGTCTCCACTTCACTCAACTCCAATCCACTCCACTCCACTCCTCTCCTTTCCACTCCACTCCACTCCACTCAACTCACTCCACTCCACTCATCTCCACTCCACTCATCTCCACTCCACTCATCTCCACTCCACTCCACTCCACTGCACTCCACTCCACTCCTCTCCACTCCTCTCCTCTCCACTCCACTGCACACCACTTCACTCCAATCCACTCCACTCCACTCCACTCCACTCCACACCACTCGTCTCCACTCCACTCCACTCCACTCCACTCCACTCCACTCCACTCCTTTCCACTCCACTCCACTCGTCTGCACTCCACTCCACTCCACTGCACTCCACTCCACTCCTCTCAACTCCACTGCACTCTACTCCTCTCCACTCCTCTGCTCTCCACTGCACTCCTCTCCACTCCACTCCACTCCTCTCCACTATACTCCACTCCACTCCACTCCAGTGCACTCCACTCCACTCCACTTCACTCCACTCCACTGCACTGCACTCGTCTCCACTCCACTCCACTCCACTCCACTCCACTCCTCTCCTTTCCACTCCACTCCACTCCACTCCACTCCACTCCACTCCACTCCACTCCAATCCACTCCACTCCACTCCAGTGCACTCCACTCCACTTCACTCCACACGACTCCACTCCACTCCACTCCACTCCACTTTTGTCCACTCCACTCCACTGCACTCCACTGCACTCAACTCCACTCCACTCCACTCCACTCCACTTTTGTCCACTCCACTCCACTGCACTCCACTGCACTCCACTCAACTCCACTCCACTCCACTCCACTCCACTGCACTCCACTCCACTCCTCTCCTTTCCACTCCACTCCACTCCACTCCACTCCACTCCACTCCACTCCACTCCACTCCACTCCTCTCTTTTCCACTCCACTCCACTCCACTCCACTCCACTCCACTCCACTCCACTCCACTCCACTCCACTCCTCTACATTCAACTTCTCTCCATTGCACTCCACTCCACACTACTTATCTCCTCTTTTCTCCTTTCCACTCTACTACACTCCACTCCACTCCACTCCACTCGTCTCCACTCCACTCCACTCCACTCCTCTGCACTCCACTCCTCTCCACTCCTCTGCTCTCCACTCCACTCCACTCCACTCCACTCCACACCACTCCACTCCACTCCACTCCACTCCACTCCACTCCACTCCACTCTACAGTACTCCATCCGACTCCACACCACTCCACACGTTTCTACTCCACTCCACTCCACTCCACTCCACTCCTCTCCTTTCCACTCCACTCCACTCCACTCCACTCCACTCCTCTCTTTTCCACTCCACTCCACTCCACTCCACTCCACTCCTCTACATTCAACTTCTCTCCATTGCACTCCACTCCACACTACTTATCTAATCTTTTCTCCTTTCCACTCTACTCCACTCCACTCCACTCCACTCCACTCCACTCCACTCGTCTCCACTCCACTCCACTCCTCTGCACTCCACTCCTCTCCACTCCTCTGCTCTCCACTCCACTCCACTCCACTCCACTCCACTCCACTCCACTCCACTCCACTCCACTCCACTCCACTCCTCTCCACTCCACTCCACTCCACTCCACAGTACTCCATCCGACTCCACACCACTCAACACGTTTCAACTCCACTCCACTCCACTCCACTCCACTCCACTCCACTCCACTCCTCTCCTTTCCACTCCACTCCACTCCACTCCACTCCACTCCAATCCACTCCACTCGTCTCCACTCCACTGCACTCCACTCCACTCCACTCCACTCCACTCCACTCCACTCCACTCCACTCCACTCCACTCCACTCCACTCCACTCGTCTCCACTCCACTCCACTCCTCTGCACTCCACTCCTCTCCACTCCTCTGCTCTCCACTCCACTCCACTCCACTCCACTCCTCTCCACTCCACTCCACTCCACTCCACAGTACTCCATCCGACTCCACACCACTCAACACGTTCAACTCCACTCCACTCCACTCCACTCCACTCACTCCACTCCACTCCACTCCTCTCCTTTCCACTCCACTCCACTCCTCCACTCCACTCCACTCCAATCCACTCCACTCGTCTCCTCACTCCACTGCACTCCACTCCACTCCACTCCACTCCACTCCACTCCACTCCACTCCACTCCACTCCACTCCACTCCACTCCTCTCCTTTCCACTCTACTCCACTCCACTCCACTCCACTCCACTCCACTCCACTCCACTCCACTCCACTCCACTCCACTCCACTCCACTCCACTCCACTCCTCTACATTCAACTTCTCTCCATTACACTCCACTCCACTCCACTCCTCAACTCCACTCCACTCCTAAACTCCACTCCAATCCACTCCACTCCTCTCCACTCGTCTCCACTCCACTCGTCGCCACTAAATTCCTCTCCTCTACTTTCTACTTCTCTCCATTCCACTCCACTCCACTTCACTCCACACACTCATCTCCTCTCCCCTCCTTTCCACTCCACTCCTTTCCACTCCAATCCACTCCGCTCCCCTCCAATCCATTCCACTCCACTCTCACTCCACTCCACTCCACTCACTCCACTCCACTCCACTCCACTCCATTCCATTCCACTCCACTGCACTTCCACTCCACTCCACTCCACTCCACTCCACTCACTCCACTCCACTCCACTCCACTCCACTCGACTCCTCTCGTCTGCACTCCACTCCACTCTATTGCACTCGACTCCACTCCTCTCCACTCCACTCCACTCCACTCCACTCCACTCCTTTAAACTCCACTCCACTAAACTCCTCTCGACTGCACTCCACTCCACTCCACTCAACTCCATTCCACTCCACTCCACTCCACTCCACTTGTCTCCACTCCACTCAACTCCACTCCACTCAGCTCCACTCCACTCCACTCCACTCCACTCCAATCCACTCCACTCCTCTCCACTGCACTCCACTCCTCTCCACTCCACTGCACTCCACTCCTCTCCACTCCTCTCCACTCCACTGCACTCCACTCGTCTCCACTCCACTCCAATTCACTCCACTCCACTCCACTCCACTCCACTCCACTCCACTCCAGTGCACTCCACTCCACTCCACTCCTCTCCAGTCGTCTCCACTCCACTCCACTCCACTCCACTCGTCTCCACTCCACTCCACTGCATTCCACTTTACTGCACTCCACTCCACTCCACTCCACTCCACTCCACTCCACTCCAATCCAATCCACTCCACTCCACTCCACTCAAGTGCACTCCACTCCACTTCACTCCACACGACTCCACTCCACTCCACTGCACTCCACTCCACTCGTCTCCACTCCACTCCACTCCACTCCACTCCACTCCACTCCACTCCACTCCACTCCACTCCACTTTTGTCCACTACACTCCACTGCACTCCACTGCACTCCACTGCACTCCACTCCACTCCACTCCACTCCACTCCATTCCACTCCACTCCACTCCACTTCTGTCCACTCCAATCCACTGCACTCCACTGCACTCCACTGCACTCCACTGCACTGCACTCCACTCCACTCCACTCCACTCCACTCCACTCCACTCCACTCCACTCCATTCCACTCCACTCAACTCCACTCCTCTCCTCTCCACTCCACTCCTATCCACTCCACTCCACTTTTGTCCACTCCACTCCATTCCACTCCACTCCACTCCACTCCACTCCTCTCCACTATACTCCACTCCACTCCACTCCACTGCACTCCACTCCACTGCTCTGCACTCGTCTCCACTCCACTCAACTCCACTTCTGTCCACTCCACTCCACTCCACTCCACTCCACTCCACTCCACTCCACTCCACTCCACTCCACTCCACTCCACTCCACTCCACTCCACTCGTCTTCACTCCACTCAACTCCTCTCCTTTCCACTCCACTCCACTCCACTCCACTCCACTCCACTCCACTCCACTCTACTCCACTCCACTCCACTCGTCTCCACTCCACTCCACTCCACTTTTGTCCACTCCACTCCATTCCACTCCACTCCACTCCACTCCACTCCTCTCCACTATACTCCACTCCACTCCACTCCACTGCACTCCACTCCACTGCTCTGCACTCGTCTCCACTCCACTCAACTCCACTTCTGTCCACTCCACTCCACTCCACTCCACTCCACTCCACTCCACTCCACTCCACTCCACTCCACTCCACTCCACTCCACTCCACTCCACTCCACTCGTCTTCACTCCACTCAACTCCTCTCCTTTCCACTCCACTCCACTCCACTCCACTCCACTCCACTCCACTCCACTCCACTCTACTCCACTCCACTCCACTCGTCTCCACTCCACTCCACTGCACTCCACTTTACTGCACTCCACTCCACTCCACTCCACTCCACTCCACTCCACTCCACTCCACTCCACTCCACTCCACTCCACTCCAGTGCACTCCACTCCACTTCACTCCACACGACTCCACTCCACTCCACTGCACTCCACTCCACTCCACTCCACTCCACTTTTGTCCACTCCAATCCACTGCACTCCGCTGCACTCCACTGCACTCCACTGCACTCCACTGCACTCCACTCCACTCCACTCCACTCCACTCCACTTTTGTCCACTCCATTCCACTGCACTCCACTGCACTCCACTGCACTCCACTGCACTGCACTCCACTCCACTCCACTCCACTCCATTCTACTCCACTCAACTCCACTCCACTCAACTCCAATCCACTCCACTCCACTTTTGTCCACTCCACTCCACTCCACTCCACTCCACTCCACTCCACTCCACTGCACTGCACTCCACTCCACTCCTCTCCTTTCCACTCCACTCCACTCCACTCCACTCCAATCCACTCCACTCGTCTCCACTCCACTTCACTCCACTGCACTCCACTCCACTCCACTCCTCTCCACTCCTCTCCACTCCACTCCACTCCACTCCACTCCACTCCACTCCACTCCACTCCACTCCACTCCACTCCAGTCTCCACTCCACTCCACTCCTTTCCACTCCACTCCACTCCACTCCACTCGTCTCCACTCACTCGTCTCCACTCCAACTGCACTCCACTCCTCTCCAATCCTCTGCTCTCCACTCTACTCCAATCCACTGCACTCCACTCCACTCCTCTCCACTATACTCCACTCCACTCCACTCCACTGCACTCCACTCCACTGCACTGCAACTCGTCTCCACTCCACTCAACTCCACTTCTGTCCACTCCACTCCACACCACTCCACTCCACTCCACTCCACTCCACTCCACTCCACTCCACTCCACTCCACTCCACTATACTCCACTCCACTCCACTCCACTCCAGTGTACTCCACTCCACTCCACTCCTCTCCAGTCGTCTCCAATCCACTCCACTCCACTCCACTTTTGTCCACTGCACACCACTGCACTCCACTCCACTGCACTCCACTCCACTCCACTCCACTCCACTCCAGTGCACTCCACTCCACTCCACTCCTCTCCAGTCGTCTCCACTCCACTCCACTCCACTCCACTTTTGTCCACTGCACACCACTGCACTCCACTGCACTCCACTCCACTGCACTCCACTCCACTCCACTCCACTCCACTCCACTCCACTCCACTCCACGCCACTCCACTCCACACTACTCAACTCCACTCCACTCCACTCCAGTGCACTCCACTACACTCCACTCCTCTCCAGTCGTCTCCAATCCACTCCACTCCACTCCACTTTTGTCCACTCCACTCCACTCCACTCCACTCCACTCCACTCCACTCCACTCCACTCCACTCCTCTCCAGTCGTCTCCACTCCACTCCACTCCACTCCACTCCACTCCACTGCACTCCACTTTACTGCACTCCACTCCACTCCACTCCACTCCACTCCACTCCACTCCACTCCAATCCAATCCACTCCACTCCACTCAAGTGCACTCCACTCCACTTCACTCCACACGACTCCACTCCACTCCACTGCACTCCACTCCACTCGTCTCCACTCCACTCCACTCCACTCCACTCCACTCCACTCCACTTTTGTCCACTACACTCCACTGCACTCCACTGCACTCCACTGCACTCCACTCCACTCCACTCCATTCCACTCCACTCAACTCCACTCCACTCCACTCCACTCCACTCCACTCCAATCCACTCCACTCCACTTTTGTCCACTCCACTCCATTCCACTCCACTCCACTCCACTCCACTCCTCTCCACTATACTCCACTACACTCCACTCCACTGCACTCCACTCCACTGCTCTGCACTCGTCTCCACTCCACTCAACTCCTCTGCTCTCCACCCCACTCCACTCCACTCCACTCCACTCCACTCCACTCCACTCCACTCCACTCCACTCCACTCCACTCCACTCCACTCCACTCCACTCCACTCGTCTCCACTCCACTCCACTCCACTCCACTTTGCTCCTTTCCACTCAACTCCACTCCACTCAACTCCACTCCTCTACATTAAACTTCTCTCCATTACACTCGACTCCACACTACTCATCTCCTCTTTTCTCCTTTCCCACTCTACTACACTCCACTCCACTCCACTCCACTCGTCTCCACTCCACTTTACTCCACTCAACTCGTCTCCACTCCACTCCACTCCACTCCTCTCTCCTCCACTCCACTCCACTCCACTCCACTCCACTCCACTCCACTCCACTATACTCCACTCGTCTCCACTCCACTCCACTCTACTCCACTCGTCTCCACTCCACTCCACTGCACTCCACTCCACTCCACTCAACTCCACTCCACTCCACTCCACTTTTGTCCACTCCACTCCACTTCACTCCACTGCACTCCACTCCACTCCACTCAACTCCACTCCACTCCATACCACTCCACTCCACTCCACTCCACTTCCCACTACACAACTCCACTCCTCTCCACTCCTCTCCTCTCCTCTCCTCTCCTCTCCTCTCCTCTCCTCTCCTCTCCTCTCCTCTCCTCTCCTCTCCTCTCCTCTCCTCTCCTCTCCTCTCCTCTCCTCTCCTCTCCTCTCCTCTCCTCTCCTCTCCTCTCCTCTCCTCTCCTCTCCTCTCCTCTCCTCTCCTCTCCTCTCCTCTCCTCTCCACTCCACTCCACTGCACTCCACTCCACTCCACTCCTCTCCACTATACTCCACTCCACTCCATTCCACTGCACTCCACTCCACTGCACTGCACTCGTCTCCACTCCACTCCACTCCACACCACTCCACTCCACTCCACTCCACTCCACTCCACTCCACTCCACTCCACTCCACTTTTGTCCACTCCACTCCACTGCACTCCGCTCCACTCCACTGCACTCCACTCCACTCCACTCCACTCCACTCCACTCCAGTGCACTCCACTCCACTTCACTCCACACGACTCCACTCCACTCCACTGCACTCCACTCAACTCGTCTCCACTCCACTCCACTCCACCTCCACTTTTGTCCACTCTACTCCACTGCACTCCACTCCACTACACTCCACTCCACTCTACTCCACTCCACTCGTCTCCACTCCACTTCACTCCACTCCACTCCACTCCACTCCACTCCACTCCACTCCACTCCACTCCACTCCACTCCACTCCTCTCCACTCCACTCCACTCCACTCCTCTCGTCTGCACTCCACTCCACTCCAATCCACTCCACTCCACTCCACTCCACTCCACTCCACTCCACTCCACTCCACTCCACTCCACTCCAGTGCACTCCACTCCACTCCACTCCACACGACTCCACTCCACTCCACTGCACTCCACTCAACTCGTCTCCACTCCACTCCACTCCACTCCACTTTTGTCCACTCCACTCCACTGCACTCCACTCCACTACACTCCACTCTACTCCACTCCACTCGTCTCCACTCCACTTCACTCCTCTGCACTCCACTCCACTCCACTCCACTCCACTCCACTCCACTCCACTCCAGTGCACTCCACTCCACTTCACTCCACACGACTCCACTCCACTCCACTCGTCTCCACTCCACTCCACTCCACTCCACTCCACTCCACTCCACTTTTGTCCACTCCAATCCACTGCACTCCACTGCACTCCACTGCACTCCACTGCACTCCACTCCACTCCACTCCACTCCACTCCACTCCACTCCACTCCACTCCACTTTTGTCCACTCCACTCCACTTCACTCCACTGCACTCCACTCCACTCCACTCAACTCCACTCCACTCCACTCCATACCACTCCACTCCACTCCACTGCACTCGTCTCCACTCCACTCCACTCCACTCCACTCCACTCCACTCCACTCCACTCCACTTTTGTCCACTACACTCCACTGCACTCCACTGCACTCCACTGCACTCCACTGCACTCCACTGCACTCCACTCCACTCCACTCCACTCCAGTGCACTCCACTCCACTCCACTCCAGTCCACTTCCCACTACACAACTCCTCTCCTCTCCTCTCCTCTCCTCTCCTCTCCTCTCCTCTCCTCTCCTCTCCTCTCCTCTCCTCTCCTCTCCTCTCCTCTCCTCTCCTCTCCTCTCCTCTCCTCTCCTCTCCTCTCCTCTCCTCTCCTCTCCTCTCCTCTCCACTCCACTCCACTCCACTCCACTGCACTCCACTCCACTCCACTCCACTCCACTATACTCCACTCCACTCCACTCCACTGCACTCCACTCCACTCCACTGCACTCGTCTCCACTCCACTCCACTCCACTCCACTCCACTCCACTCCACTCCACTCCACTGCACTCCGCTCCACTCCACTGCACTCCGCTCCACTCCACTGCACTCCACTCCACTCCACTCCACTCCACTCCAGTGCACTCCACTCCACTTCACTCCACACGACTCCACTCCACTCCACTGCACTCCACTCAACTCGTCTCCACTCCACTCCACTCCACTCCACTTTTGTCCACTCTACTCCACTGCACTCCACTCCACTACACTCCACTCCACTCCACTCGTCTCCACTCCACTTCACTCCACTCCACTCCACTCCACTCCACTCCACTCCACTCCAGTGCACTCCACTCCACTTCACTCCACACGACTCCACTCAACTCCACTGCACTCCACTCAACTCGTCTCCACTCCACTCCACTCCACTCCACTTTTGTCCACTCCACTCCACTGCACTCCACTCCACTACACTCCACTCCACTCCACTCCACTCGTCTCCACTCCACTTCACTCCTGTGCACTCCACTCCACTCCACTCCACTCCACTCCACTCCACTCCACTCCACTCTACTCCACTCCACAACACTCCACTCCACTCCACTCCACTCCTCTCGACTGCACTCCACTCCACTGCACTCCACTCCAATCCACTCCACTCCACTCCAGTGCACTCCAGTCCACTTCACTCCACACGACTCCACTCCACTCCACTCCACTCCACTCCACTGCATTCCACTCCACTCCACTGCACTCCACTGCACTCCACTCCACTCCACTCCACTCCACTCCACTTTTGTCCACTCCACTCCACTGCACTCCACTCCACTCAACTGCTCTCCACTCCACTCCTCTCAACTGCTCTCCACTCCACTCCACTCCACTGCACTCCACTCCAATCCACTCCACTGCACTCCACTCCACTCCACTCCTCTCCACTCCTCTCAACTAAACTGCACTCCACTCCACTGCACTCCACTGCAGTCCACTCCACTCCACTCCACTCCACTCCACTCCACTCCACTCCACTCCACTCCACTCCACTCCACTCCACTCGTCTCCACTCCACTCCACTCCACTCCACTCCTTTCCACTCCACTCCACTCCACTCCACTCGTCTCCACTCCACTCGTCTCCACTCCACTGCACTCCACTCCTCTCCACTCCACTCCACTCCACTCCACTCCACTCCACTCCACTCCACTCCACTCCACTCCACTCCACTCCACTCGTCTCCACTCCACTCCACTCCACTCCACTTTTCTCCTTTCCACTCAACTCCACTCCACTCAACTCCACTCCTCTACATTCAACTTCTCTCCATTACACTCCACTCCACACTACTCATCTCCTCTTTTCTCCTTTCCACTCTACTACACTCCACTCCACTCCACTCCACTTTACTCCACTTTACTCCACTCAACTCGTCTCCACTCCACTCCACTCCTCTCTCCTCCACTCCACTCCACTCCACTCCACTCCACTCATCTCCACTCCACTCCACTCCACTCATCTCCACTCCACTCCACTCCACTCATCTCCACTCCACTCCTCTCCACTCCACTCCTCTCCACTCCTCTCCTCTCCACTCCACTGCACACCACTCCACTCCAATCCACTCCACTCCACTCCACTCCACTCCACTCCACTCCACTCCACTCCACTCCACTCCACTCCACTCCACTCGTCTCCACTCCACTTGTCTGCACTCCACTCCACTCCACTGCACTCCACTCCACTCCTCTCAACTCCACTGCACTCTACTCCTCTCCACTCCTCTGCTCTCCACTGCACTCCTCTCCACTCCACTCCACTCCTCTCCACTATACTCCACTCCACTCCACTCCAGTGCACTCCACTCCACTCCACTTCACTCCACTCCACTGCCCTGCACTCGTCTCCACTCCACTCCACTCCACTCCACTCCACTCCACTCCACTCCTCTCCTTTCCACTCCACTCCACTCCACTCCACTCCACTCCACTCCACTCCACTCCACTCCTCTCCTTTCCACTCCACTCCACTCCACTCCACTCCAATCCACTCCACTCCACTCCAGTGCACTCCACTCTACTTCACTCCACACGACTCCACTCCACTCCACTCCACTGCACTCCACTTTTGTCCACTCCACTCCACTGCACTCCACTGCACTCAACTCCACTCCACTCCACTTTTGTCCACTCCACTCCACTGCACTCCACTCCACTCCACTCAACTCCACTCCACTCCACTCCACTCCACTGCACTCCACTCCACTCCACTCCTCTCCTTTCCACTCCACTCCACTCCACTCCACTCCACTCCACTCCACTCCACTCCACTCCACTCCACTCCACTCCACTCCACTTCACTCCTCTACATTCAACTTCTCTCCATTGCACTCCACTCCACACTACTTATCTCCTCTTTTCTCCACTCCACTCGTCTCCACTCCACTCCACTCCACTCTTCTGCCCTCCACTCCTCTCCACTCCTCTGCTCTCCACTCCACTCCACTCCACTCCACTCCACTCCACTCCACTCCACTGCTCTCCACTCCACTCCACTCCACTCCACTCCACTCCACTCCACTCCACTCCACTGCACTCCACTCCACTCCACTCCACTCCACTCCACTCCACTCCACTCCACTCCACTCGTCTCCACTCCACTCCACTCCACTCCACTCCACTCCACTCCACCTTTGTTCACTCCACTCCACTGCAATCCACTGCACTCCACTGCACTGCACTCCACTCCACTCCACTGCACTGCACTCCACTCCACTCCACTCCACTCCACTCCACTCCACTCCACTCCACTCCACTCCACTCCACTTGTCTCCACTCCACTCCACTCCACTCCTTTCCACTCCACTCCACTCGTCTCCACTCCACTCGTCTCCACTCCACTGCACTCCACTACTCTCCACTCCTCTGCTCTCCACTCCACTCCACTGCACTCCACTCCACTCCTCTCCACTATACTCCACTCCACTCCACTCCACTGCACTCCACTCCACTGCACTGCACTCGTCTCCACTCCACTCCACTCCACTCCACACCACTCCACTCCACTCCACTCCACTCCACTCCACTCCACTCCACTCCACTCTACTCCACTTTTGTCCACTCCACTCCACTGCACTCCGCTCCACTCCACTCCACTCCACTTTTGTCCACTCCACTCCACTCCACTTTTGTCCACTCCACTCCACTCCACTCCACTCCACTCCACTCCACTCCACTCAACTTTTGTCCACTCCACTCCACTCCACTTTTGTCCACTCCACTCCACTCCACTCCACTCCACTCCACTCCACTCCACTCCACTTTTGTCCACTCCAATCCACTGCACTCCACTGCACTCCACTGCACTCCACTCCACTCCATTCCACTCCACTCAACTCCACTCCACGCCACTCCACTCCACACTACTCATCTCCACTCCACTCCACTCCAGTGCACTCCACTCCACTCCACTCCTCTCCAGTCGTCTCCAATCCACTCCACTCCACTCCACTTTTGTCCACTGCACACCACTGCACTCCACTCCACTCCACTCCACTCCAGTGCACTCCACTCCACTTTTGTCCACTCCACTCCACTCCACTCCACTCCACTCCACTCCACTCCACTCCACTCCACTCCACTCCACTCCACTCCACTCCTCTCTTTTCCACTCCACTCCACTCCACTTCACTCCTCTACATTCAACTTCTCTCCATTGCACTCCACTCCACACTACTTATCTCCTCTTTTCTCCACTCCACTCGTCTCCACTCCACTCCACTCCACTCTTCTGCCCTCCACTCCTCTCCACTCCTCTGCTCTCCACTCCACTCCACTCCACTCCACTCCACTCCACTGCTCTCCACTCCACTCCACTCCACTCCACTCCACTCCACTCCACTCCACTCCACTCCACTCGTCTTCACTCCACTCCACTCCACTCCACTCCACTCCACTCCACCTTTGTTCACTCCACTCCACTGCAATCCACTGCACTCCACTGCACTGCACTCCACTCCACTCCACTCCACTCCACTCCACTCCACTCCACTCCACTCCACTCCACTCCACTCCACTCCACTCCACTCCACTCCACTCCACTTGTCTCCACTCCACTCCACTCCACTCCTTTCCACTCCACTCCACTCGTCTCCACTCCACTCGTCTCCACTCCATTGCACTCCACTCCTCTCCACTCCTCTGCTCTCCACTCCACTCCACTGCACTCCACTCCACTCCTCTCCACTATACTCCACTCCACTCCACTCCACTGCACTCCACTCCACTGCACTGCACTCGTCTCCACTCCACTCCACTCCACACCACTCCACTCCACTCCACTCCACTCCACTCCACTCCACTCCACTCCACTCCACTCCACTCCACTTTTGTCCACTCCACTCCACTGCACTCCGCTCCACTCCACTCCACTCCACTTTTGTCCACTCCACTCCACTCTACTTTTGTCCACTCCACTCCACTCCACTCCACTCCACTCCACTCCACTCCACTCAACTTTTGTCCACTCCACTCCACTCCACTTTTGTCCACTCCACTCCACTCCTCTCCACTCCACTCCACTCCACTCCACTCCACTCCACTCCACTCCACTCCACTCCACTCCACTCCACTCCACTTTTGTCCACTCCACTCCACTCCACTCCACTCCACTCCACTCCACTCCACTCCACTCCACTCCACTCCACTCCACTTTTGTCCACTCCAATCCACTGCACTCCACTGCACTCCACTGCACTCCACTGCACTCCACTCCACTCCGTTCCACTCCACTCAACTCCACTCCACGCCACTCCACTCCACACTACTCAACTCCACTCCACTCAACTCCAGTGCACTCCACTCCACTCCACTCCTCTCCAGTCGTCTCCAATCCACTCCACTCCACTCCACTTTTGTCCACTGCACACCACTGCACTCCACTCCACTCCACTCCACTCCACTCCAGTGCACTCCACTCCACTTTTGTCCACTCCACTCCACTCCACTCCACTCCACTCCACTCCACTCCACTCCACTCCACTCCACTCCACTCCACTTTTGTCCACTCCAATCCACTGCACTCCACTGCACTCCACTGCACTCCACTCCACTCCATTCCACTCCACTCAACTCCACTCCACTCCACTCCACTCCACTATACTCCACTCCACTCCACTCCACTCCAGTGTACTCCACTCCACTCCACTCCTCTCCAGTCGTCTCCAATCCACTCCACTCCACTCCACTTTTGTCCACTGCACACCACTGCACTCCACTCCACTCCACTCCACTCCAGTGCACTCCACTCCACTTCACTCCACACGACTCCACTCCACTCCACTGCACTCCACTCAACTCGTCTCCACTCCACTCCACTCCACTCCACTCCACTCCACTCCACTCATCTCCACTCCACTCCACTCCACTCCACTCCACTCCACTCCACTCCACCTTTGTTCACTCCACTCCACTGCAATCCACTGCACTCCACTGCACTGCACTCCACTGCACTGCACTCCACTCCACTCCACTCCACTCCACTCCACTCCACTCCACTCCACTCCACTCCACTCCACTCCACTCCACTTGTCTCCACTCCACTCCACTCCACTCCTTTCCACTCCACTCCACTCGTCTCCACTCCACTCGTCTCCACTCCACTGCACTCCACTCCTCTCCACTCCTCTGCTCTCCACTCCACTCCACTGCACTCCACTCCACTCCTCTCCACTATACTCCACTCCACTCCACTCCACTGCACTCCACTCCACTGCACTGCACTCGTCTCCACTCCACTCCACTCCACACCACTCCACTCCACTCCACTCCACTCCACTCCACTCCACTCCACTCCACTCCACTCCACTCCACTTTTGTCCACTCCACTCCACTGCACTCCGCTCCACTCCACTCCACTCCACTTTTGTCCACTCCACTCCACTCCACTTTTGTCCACTCCACTCCACTCCACTCCACGCCACTCCACTCCACTCCACTCAACTTTTGTCCACTCCACTCCACTCCACTTTTGTCCACTCCACTCCACTCCACTCCACTCCACTCCACTCCACTCCACTCCACTCCACTCCACTCCACTCCACTCCACTTTTGTCCACTCCACTCCACTCCACTCCACTCCACTTTTGTCCACTCCACTCCACTCCACTCCACTCCACTCCACTTTTGTCCACTCCAATCCACTGCACTCCACTGCACTCCACTGCACTCCACTGCACTCCACTCCACTCCATTCCACTCCACTCAACTCCACTCCACGCCACTCCACTCCACACTACTCAACTCCACTCCACTCAACTCCAGTGCACTCCACTCCACTCCACTCCTCTCCAGTCGTCTCCAATCCACTCCACTCCACTCCACTTTTGTCCACTGCACACCACTGCACTCCACTCCACTCCACTCCACTCCACTCCAGTGCACTCCACTCCACTTTTGTCCACTCCACTCCACTCCACTCCACTCCACTCCACTCCACTCCACTCCACTCCACTCCACTCCACTCCACTCCACTTTTGTCCACTCCAATCCACTGCACTCCACTGCACTCCACTGCACTCCACTCCACTCCATTCCACTCCACTCAACTCCACTCCACTCCACTCCACTCCACTATACTCCACTCCACTCCACTCCACTCCAGTGTACTCCACTCCACTCCACTCCTCTCCAGTCGTCTCCAATCCACTCCACTCCACTCCACTTTTGTCCACTGCACACCACTGCACTCCACTCCACTCCACTCCACTCCAGTGCACTCCACTCCACTTCACTCCACACGACTCCACTCCACTCCACTCGTCTCCACTCCACTCCACTCCACTCCACTCCACTTTTGTCCACTCCAATCCACTGCACTCCACTGCACTCCACTGCACTCCACTGCACTCCACTCCACTCCACTCCACTCCACTCCACTTTTGTCCACTCCATTCCACTGCACTCCACTGCACTCCACTGCACTCCACTGCACTGCACTCCACTCCACTCCACTCCACTCCATTCCACTCCACTCAACTCCACTCCACTCAACTCCAATCCACTCCACTCCACTTTTGTCCACTCCACTCCACTCCACTCCACTCCACTCCACTCCACTCCACTCCACTCCACTCCACTCCTCTCCTTTCCACTCCACTCCACTCCACTCCACTCCACTCCACTCCACTCCACTTTTGTCCACTCCACTCCACTTCACTCCACTGCACTCCACTCCACTCCACTCAACTCCACTCCACTCCATACCACTCCACTCCACTCCATTCCACTTCCCACTACACAACTCCACTCCTCTCCTCTCCTCTCCTCTCCTCTCCTCTCCTCTCCTCTCCTCTCCTCTCCTCTCCTCTCCTCTCCTCTCCTCTCCTCTCCTCTCCTCTCCTCTCCTCTCCTCTCCTCTCCTCTCCTCTCCTCTCCTCTCCACTCCACTCCACTCCACTGCACTTTTGTCCACTCCACTCCACTCCACTCGTCTCCACTCCACTTCACTCCACTGCACTCCACTCCACTCCACTCCTCTCCACTCCTCTCCACTCCAGTCTCCACTCCACTCCACTCCACTCCACTCCACTCCACTCCAGTCTCCACTGCACTCCACTCCTTTCCACTCCACTCCACTCCACTCCACTCGTCTCCACTCCACTCGTCTCCACTCCACTGCACTCCACTCCACTCCTCTCCACTATACTCCACTCCACTCCACTCCACTGCACTCCACTCCACTGCACTGCACTCGTCTCCACTCCACTCAACTCCACTTCTGTCCACTCCACTCCACACCACTCCACACCACTCCACTCCACTCCACTCCACTCCACTCCACTCCACTCCACTCCACTCCACTCCACTCCACTCCACTCCAGTCCACTCCACTCCACTCCACTATACTCCACTCCACTCCACTCCACTCCACAGAACTCCACTCCACTCCACTCCACTCCACTCCACTCCACTCCACTCGTCTCCACTCCACTCAACTCCTCTGCTCTCCACTCCACTCCACTCCACTCCACTCCACTTCACTCCACTCCACTTTTCTCCTTTCCACTCAACTCCACTCCACTCAACTCCACTCCTCTACATTAAACTTCTCTCCATTACACTCGACTCCACACTACTCATCTCCTCTTTTCTCCTTTCCACTCTACTACACTCCACTCCACTCCACTCCACTCGTCTCCACTCCACTTTACTCCACTCAACTCGTCTCCACTCCACTCCACTCCTCTCTCCTCCACTCCACTCCACTCCACTCCACTCCACTCCACTCCACTCCACTCCACTCCACTCCACTCCACTATACTCCACTCGTCTCCACTCCACTCCACTCAACTCCACTCCACTCCACTCCACTCCACTCAACTCCACTCCACTCCACTCCACTCCACTCCACATTTGTCCACTCCACTCCACTTCACTCCACTGCACTCCACTCCACTTCACTCAACTCCACTCCACTCCACTCCATACCACTCCACTCCACTCCACTTGCCACTACACAACTCCACTCCTCTCCTCTCCTCTCCTCTCCTCTCCTCTCCTCTCCTCTCCTCTCCTCTCCTCTCCTCTCCTCTCCTCTCCTCTCCTCTCCTCTCCTCTCCTCTCCTCTCCTCTCCTCTCCTCTCCACTCCACTCCACTCCACTGCACTCCACTCCACTCCACTCCTCTCCACTCCACTCCTCTCCACTATACTTTACTCCACTCCACTCCACTGCACTCCACTCCACTGCACTGCACTCGTCTCCACTCCACTCCACTCCACACCACTCCACTCCACTCCACTCCACTCCACTCCACTCCACTCCACTCCACTCCACTTTTGTCCACTCCACTCCACTGCACTCCGCTCCACTCCACTGCACTCCGCTCCACTCCACTGCACTCCACTCCACTCCACTCCACTCCACTCCAGTGCGCTCCAGTCCACTTCACTCCACACGACTCCACTCCACTCCACTGCACTCCACTCAACTCGTCTCCACTCCACTCCACTCCACTCCACTTTTGTCCACTCTACTCCACTGCACTCCACTGCACTACACTGCACTCCACTCCACTCCACTCCACACGTCTCCACTCCACTTCACTCCACTGCACTCCACTCCACTCCACTCCACTCCACTCCACTCCACTCCACTCCACTCCACTCCACTCCACTCCTCTCCACTCCACTCCACTCCACTCCTCTCGTCTGCACTCCACTCCACTGCACTCCACTCCAATCCACTCCACTCCACTCCACTCCACTCCACTCCACTCCAGTGCACTCCACTCCACTTCACTCCACACGACTCCACTCCACTCCACTGCACTCCACTCAACTCGTCTCCACTCCACTCCACTCCACTCCACTTTTGTCCACTCCACTCCACTGCACTCCACTGCACTCCACTCCACTCCACTCCACTCCACTCCACTCCACTCCACTCCACTCCACTCCACTCCACTCCACTCCACTCGTCTCCACTCCACTTCACTGCTGTGCACTCCACTCCACTCCACTCCACTCCACTCCACTCCACTCCACTCCACTCCACTCCACTCCACAACACTCCACTCCACTCCACTCCACTCCTCTCGACTGCACTCCACTCCACTGCACTCCACTCCAATCCACTCCACTCCACTCCACTGCATTCCACTCCACTCCACTGCACTCCACTGCACTCCACTCCACTCCACTTTTGTCCACTCCACTCCACTGCACTCCACTCCACTCAACTGCTCTCCACTCCACTCCTCTCAACTGCTCTCCACTCCACTCCACTCCACTCCACTGCACTCCACTCCAATCCACTCCACTGCACTCCACTCCACTCCACTCCTCTCCACTCCTCTCAACTAAACTGCACTCCACTCCACTGCACTCCACTCCACTCCACTCCACTCCACTCCACTCCACTCCACTCCACTCCACTCGTCTCCACTCCACTCCACTCCACTCCTTTCCACTCCACTCCACTCCACTCCACTCGTCTCCACTCCACTCGTCTCCACTCCACTCGTCTCCACTCCACTGCACTCCACTCCTCTCCACTCCACTCCACTCCACTCCACTCGTCTCCACTCCACTCCACTCCACTCCAATTTTCTCCTTTCCACTCAACTCCACTCCACTCAACTCCACTCCTCTACATTCAACTTCTCTCCATTACACTCCACTCCACACTACTCATCTCCTCTTTTCTCCTTTCCACTCTACTACACTCCACTCCACTCCACTCCACTCCACTCCACTCCACTCCACTCCACTTTACTCCACTCAACTCGTCTCCACTCCACTCCACTCCTCTCTCCTCCACTCCACTCCACTCCACTCCACTCCACTCCACTCCACTCCACATCTCCACTCCACTCCACTCCACTCATCTCCACTCCACTCCACTCCACTGCACTCCACTCCACTCCTCTCCACTCCACTCCTCTCCACTCCTCTCCTCTCCACTCCACTCCACTGCACTCCACTCCACTCCTCTCCACTCCACTCCACTGCACTCCACTCCAATCCACTCCACTGCACTCCACTCCACTCCACTCCTCTCCACTCCTCTCAACTAAACTGCACTCCACTCCACTGCACTCCACTCCACTCCACTCCACTCCACTCCACTCCACTCCACTCCACTCCTCTCCTTTCCACTCCACTCCACTCCACTCCACTCCAATCCACTCCACTCCACTCCAGTGCACTCCACTCCACTTCACTCCACACGACTCCACTCCACTCCACTCCACTGCACTCCACTTTTGTCCACTCCACTCCACTGCACTCCACTGCACTCAACTCCACTCCACTCCACTCCACTTTTGTCCACTCCACTCCACTGCACTCCACTCCACTCCACTCAACTCCACTCCACTCCACTCCACTCCACTGCACTCCACTCCACTCCTCTCCTTTCCACTCCACTCCAGTCCACTCCACTCCACTCCACTCCACTCCACTCCACTCCACTCCACTCCACTCCTCTCTTTTCCACTCCACTCCACTCCACTCCACTCCACTCCACTTCACTCCTCTACTTTCAACTTCTCTCCATTGCACTCCACTCCTCACTACTTATCTCCTCTTTTCTCCACTCCACTCGTCTCCACTCCACTCCACTCCACTCCTCTGCACTCCACTCCTCTCCACTCCTCTGCTCTCCACTCCACTCCACTCCACTCCACTCCACTACACTCCACTCCACTCCACTCCACTCCACTCCACTCCACAGTACTCCATCCGACTCCACACCACTCCACACGTTTCTAATCCACTCCACTCCACTCCACTCCACTCCACTCCACTCCACTCCACTCCACTCCACTCCACTCCACTCCACTCCTCTCTTTTCCACTCCACTCCACTCCACTCCTCTACATTCAACTTCTCTCCATTGCACTCCACTCCACACTACTTATCTCCTCTTTTCTCCTTTCCACTCTACTCCACTCCACTCCACTCCACTCCACTCCACTCGTCTCTACTCCACTCCACTCCACTCCACTCCACTCCACTCCACTCCACTCCACTCCACTCCTCAGTACTCCATCCGACTCCACACCACTCCACACGTTTCAACTCCACTCCACTCCACTCCACTCCACTCCACTCCACTCCACTCCACTCCACTCCACTCCACTCCTCTCCTTTCCACTCCACTCCACTCCACTCCACTCCACTCCACTCCAATCCACTCCACTCGTCTCCACTCCACTGCACTCCACTGCACTCCACTGCACTCCACTCCACTCCTCTCCACTCCACTCCACTCCACTCCACTCCACTCCACTCCTCTCCTTTCCACTCTACTCCACTCCACTCCACTCCACTCCACTCCACTCCACTCCACTCCACTCCACTCCACTCCTCTACATTCAACTTCTCTCCATTACACTCCACTCCACTCCACTCCTCAACTCCACTCCACTCCTAAACTCCACTCCAATCCACTCCACTCCTCTCCACTCATCTCCACTCCACTCGTCGCCACTAAATTCCACTCCTCTACTTTCTACTTCTCTCCATTCAACTCCACTCCACTTCACTCCACACTACTCATCTCCTCTCCTCTCCTTTCCATTCCACTCCTTTCCACTCCAATCCACTCCACTCCCCTCCAATCCATTCCACTCCACTCCATTCCACTCCACTCCACTCCACTCCACTCCACTCCACTCCACTCCACTCCACTCCACTCCACTCCACTCCACTCCATTCCACTCCACTCCACTCCACTCCACTCCACTCCACTCCTCTCTTTTCCACTCCACTCCACTCCACTCCTCTACATTCAACTTCTCTCCATTGCACTCCACTCCACACTACTTATCTCCTCTTTTCTCCTTTCCACTCTACTACACTCCACTCCACTCCACTCCACTCCACTCGTCTCCACTCCACTCCACTCCACTCCTCTGCACTCCACTCCTCTCCACTCCTCTGCTCTCCACTCCACTCCACTCCACTCCACTCCACTCCACTCCACTCCACTCCACTTTTGTCCACTCCACTCCACTGCACTCCACTCCACTCCACTCAACTCCACTCCACTCCACTCCACTCCACTCCACTGCACTCCACTCCACTCCTCTCCTTTCAACTCCACTCCACTCCACTCCACTCCACTCCACTCCACTCCACTCCACTCCTCTCTTTTCCACTCCACTCCACTCCACTCCACTCCACTCCACTCCACTTCACTCCTCTACATTCAACTTCTCTCCATTGCACTCCACTCCACACTACTTATCTCCTCTTTTCTCCTTTCCACTCTACTACACTCCACTCCACTCCACTCCACTCCACTCGTCTCCACTCCACTCCACTCCACTCCTCTGCACTCCACTCCTCTCCACTCCTCTGCTCTCCACTCCACTCCACTCCACTCCACTCCACTCCACTCCACTCCACTCCTCTCCACTCCTCTCCACTCCTGTCCACTCCACTCCACTCCAATCCACTCCACTCCACTCCACTCCACTCCACTCCACTCCACTCCAGTGCACTCCACTCCACTCCACTCCTCTCCAGTCGTCTCCACTCCACTCCACTCCACTCCACTCCACTCCACTTTTGTCCACTGCACACCACTGCACTCCACTCCACTCCACTCCACTCCACTCCACTCCACTCCACTCCACTCCACACCACTACACTCCACTCAACTCCACTTCACACTACTCAACTCCACTCCACTCCACTCCACTTTTGTCCACTCCACTCGTCTCCACTCCACTCGTCTCCACTCCACTCCACTCCACTCCACTCCACTCCACTCCACTCCACTCCACTCCACTCCACTTTTGTCCACTGCACACCACTGCACTCCACTGCACTCCACTCCACTCCACTCCACTCCACTCCACTCCACTCCACTCCACTCCACTCCACTCCACTCCACTCCACACCACTCCACTCCACTCAACTCCACTTCACACTACTCAACTCCACTCCTCTCCTCTCCTTTCCTTTCCACTCCACTCCACTCCACTCCACTCCACTCCACTCCACTCGTCTCCACTCCACTCGTCTCCACTCCACTGCACTCCACTCCTCTCCACTCCTCTGCTCTCCACTCCACTGCACTGCACTCCACTCCACTCCACTCCTCTCCACTATACTCCACTCCACTCCACTCCACTGCACTCCACTCCACTGCACTGCACTCGTCTCCACTCCACTCAACTCCACTTCTGTCCACTCCACTCCACACCACTCCACTCCACTCCACTCCACTCCACTCCACTCCACTCCACTCCACTCCACTCCACTCCACTCCACTCCACTCCACTCCACTCCGCTATACTCCACTCCACTCCACTCCACTCCACTCCACAGAACTCCACTCCACTCCACTCCACTCCACTCCACTCGTCTCCATTCCACTCAACTCCTCTGCTCTCCACTCCACTCCACTCCACTCCACTCCACTCCACTCCACTCCACTCCACTCCACTCCACTCCACTCCACTCGTCTCCACTCCACTCCACTCCACTTTTCTCCTTTCCCCTCAACTCCACTCCACTCAACTCCACTCCTCTACATTCAACTTCTCTCCATTACACTCCACTCCACACTACTCATCTCCTCTTTTCTCCTTTCCACTCCACTCCACTCGTCTCCACTCCACTTTACTCCACTCAACTCGTCTCCACTCCACTCCACTCCACTCCACTCCACTCCACTCCACTCCACTATACTCCACTCGTCTCCACTCCACTCCACTATACTCCACTCGTCTCCACTCCACTCCACTCCACTCCACTCCACTCCACTCCACTCCACTTTTGTCCACTCCAATCCACTGCACTCCACTGCACTCCACTGCACTCCACTGCACTCCACTGCACTCCACTCCACTCCATTCCACTCCACTCAACTCCACTCCACTCCACTCCACTCCACTCCACTCCACTCCACTCCACTCCACTCCACTATACTCCACTCCACTCCACTCCACTCCAGTGTACTCCACTCCACTCCACTCCTCTCCAGTCGTCTCCAATCCACTCCACTCCACTCCACTTTTGTCCACTGCACACCACTGCACTCCACTCCACTCCACTCCACTCCACTCCACTCCACTCCACTCCAGTGCACTCCACTCCACTCCACTCCTCTCCAGTCGTCTCCACTCCACTCCACTCCACTCCACTTTTGTCCACTGCTCACCACTGCACTCCACTGCACTCCACTGCACTCCACTGCACTCCACTCCACTGCACTCCACTCCACTCCACTCCACTCCACTCCACTCCACTCCACTCCACTCCACTCCACGCCACTCCAGTCGTCTCCACTCCACTCCACTCCACTCGTCTCCACTCCACTCCACTCCACTCCACTCTACTCCACTCTACTCCACTCCACTCCACTCCTCTCCACTCCACTCCACTCCACTCCACTCCACTCCACTCCACTCCACTCCACTCCACTCCACTCAACACCACACCATTCCACTCCACTCCACTCCACTCCTCTCCACTCCACTCCACTCCTCTCCACTCAACACCACACCTCTCCACTCCACTCCACTCCACTCCACTCCACTCCACTCCACTCCACTCCACTCCACTCCACTCCACTCCACTCCACTCCACTCCACTCTACTCCTCTCCACTCCACTCCACTCCACTCCACTCCACTCCACTCCTCTCCTCTCAACACCACTCCACTCTTCTCCACTCCACTCCACTCCACTCCTCTCCACTCCACTCCACTCCACTCCTCTCCACTCAACACCACTCCACTCCACTCTACTCCACTCCACTCCTCTCCTCTCCACTCAACACCACACCTCTCCAGTCCACTCCAGTCCACTCCACTCCACTCCACTCAACACCACTCCACTCCACTCCTCTCCACTCAACACCACTCCACTCCACTCCACTCCACTCCACTCTACTCCACTCCACTCCACTCATCTCCACTCCACTCCACTCCACTCCACTCCACTCCACTCCTCTCCACTCCACTCAACACCACACCACTCCTCTCCACTCCACTCCACTCCACTCCACTACACTCTTCTCCACTCCACTCCACTCCACTCAACACCACTCCACTCCACTCCACTCCACTCCACTCCTCTCCACTCAACACCACTCCACTCCAGTCCACTCCAGTCCACTCCAGTCCACTCCACTCTTCTCCACTCCTCTCCAATCCTCTCCACTCAACACCACTCCACTCCACTCTACTCCACTCCACTCCACTCCTCTCCACTCAACACCACTCCACTACACTCTGCTCCACTCCACTCCACTCCACTCAACACCACTCCACTCCACTCCACTCCACTCCACTCCTCTCCACTCAACACCACTCCACTCCAGTCCACTCCAGTCCACTCCAGTCCACTCCACTCTTCTCCACTCCTCTCCAATCCTCTCCACTCAACACCACTCCACTCCACTCTACTCCACTCCACTCCACTCTACTCCACTCCACTCCACTCCTCTCCACTCCACTCCACTCCACTCCACTCCACTCCACTCAACACCACACCACTCCACTCCACTCCACTCCACTCCACTCCTCTCCACTCCACTCCACTCCTCTCCACTCAACACCACACCTCTCCACTCCACTCCACTCCACTCCACTCCACTCCACTCCACTCCACTCCACTCTACTCCTCTCCACTCCACTCCACTCCACTCCACTCCACTCCACTCCACTCCTCTCCTCTCAACACCACTCCACTCTTCTCCACTCCACTCCACTCCACTCCTCTCCACTCCACTCCACTCCACTCCTCTCCACTCAACACCACTCCACTCCACTCTACTCCACTCCACTCCTCTCCTCTCCACTCAACACCACACCTCTCCAGTCCACTCCAGTCCACTCCAGTCCACTCCACTCAACACCACTCCACTCCACTCCACTCCACTCTACTCCACTCCACTCCTCTCCACTCCACTCCACTCCACTCCACTCCACTCCACTCCACTCCACTCCACTCCACTCCACTCCTCTCCACTCCACTCAACACCACACCACTCCACTCCACTCCACTCCACTCCACTCCACTCCACTCCACTCCACTCCACTCAACACCACACCACTCCACTCCACTCCACTCCACTCCACTCCACTCCTCTCCACTCCACTCCACTCCTCTCCACTCAACACCACACCTCTCCACTCCACTCCACTCCACTCCACTCCACTCCACTCCACTCCACTCCACTCCACTCCACTCCACTCTACTCCTCTCCACTCCACTCCACTCCACTCCACTCCACTCCACTCAACACCACACCTCTCCACTCCACTCCACTCCACTCCACTCCACTCCACTCCACTCCACTCCACTCCACTCCACTCCACTCCACTCCACTCTACTCCTCTCCACACCACTCCACTCCACTCCACTCCACTCCACTCCACTCCACTCCTCTCCTCTCAACACCACTCCACTCTTCTCCACTCCACTCCACTCCACTCCTCTCCACTCCACTCCACTCCACTCCTCTCCACTCAACACCACTCCACTCCACTCTACTCCACTCCACTCCTCTCCTCTCCACTCAACACCACACCTCTCCAGTCCACTCCAGTCCACTCCACTCCACTCCACTCAACACCACTCCACTCCACTCCACTCTACTCCACTCCACTCCACTCCTCTCCACTCCACTCCACTCCACTCCACTCCACTCCACTCCACTCCACTCCACTCCACTCCACTCCACTCCACTCCTCTCCACTCCACTCAACACCACACCACTCCACTCCACTCCACTCCACTCCACTCCACTCCACTCCACTCCACTCAACACCACACCACTCCACTCCACTCCACTCCACTCCACTCCTCTCCACTCCACTCCACTCCTCTCCACTCAACACCACACCTCTCCACTCCACTCCACTCCACTCCACTCCACTCCACTCCACTCCACTCCACTCTACTCCTCTCCACTCCACTCCACTCCACTCCACTCCTCTCCTCTCAACACCACTCCACTCTTCTCCACTCCACTCCACTCCACTCCTCTCCACTCCACTCCACTCCACTCCTCTCCACTCAACACCACTCCACTCCACTCTACTCCACTCCACTCCTCTCCTCTCCACTCAACACCACACCTCTCCAGTCCACTCCAGTCCACTCCACTCCACTCCACTCAACACCACTCCACTCCACTCCACTCTACTCCACTCCACTCCACTCCACTCCACTCCACTCCACTCCACTCCACTCCACTCCACTCCACTCCACTCCACTCCACTCCACTCCTCTCCACTCCACTCAACACCACACCACTCCACTCCACTCCACTCCACTCCACTCCACTCCTCTCCACTCAACACCACTCCACTCCACTCCACTCCACTCCACTCCACTCCACTCCACTCCTCTCCACTCCACTCCACTCCACTCCACTCCACTCCACTCCACTCCACTCCACTCCTCTCCACTCCACTCAACACCACACCACTCCACTCCACTCCACTCCACTCCACTCCACTCCACTCCTCTCCACTCCACTCCACTCCACTCCACTCCACTCCACTCCACTCCACTCCTCTCCACTCCACTCAACACCACACCACTCCCACTCCACTCCACTCCACTCCTCTCCACTCAACACCACTCCACTCCACTCCACTCCACTCCTCTCCACTCAACACCACTCCACTCCACTCCTCTCCACTCAACACCACTCCACTCCACTCCTCTCAACTCAACACCACTCCACTCAACTCCACTCCACTCCACTCCACTCTACTCCACTCCACTCCACTCATCTCCACTCCACTCCACTCCACTCCTCTCCACTCCACTCCACTCCACTCCACTCCACTCCACTCCACTCCACTCCACTCCACTCCACTCCTCTCCACTCTACACCACTCCACTCCACTCCAATCCACTCTACTCCACTCCACTCCACTCATCTCCACTCCACTCCACTCCCCACTCCACTCCACTCCACTCCACTCCACTCCTCTCCACTCCACTCCACACCACACCACTCCTCTCCACTCCACTCCACTCCACTCCACTACACTCTTCTCCACTCCACTCCACTCCACTCAACACCACTCCACTCCACTCCACTCCACTCCACTCCTCTCCACTCAACACCACTCCACTCCAGTCCACTCCAGTCCACTCCAGTCCACTCCACTCTTCTCCACTCCTCTCCAATCCTCTCCACTCAACACCACTCCACTCCACTCTACTCCACTCCACTCCACTCCTCTCCACTCAACACCACTCCACTCCACTCCACTCCACTCCACTCTACTCCACTCCACTCCACTCATCTCCACTCAACTCCACTCCACTCCACTCCACTCACTCTACTCCACTCCACTCCACTCCTCTCCACTCCACTCCACTCCACTCCACTCCACTCCACTCCACTCAACACCACACCACTCCACTCCACTCCACTCCACTCCACTCCTCTCCACTCCACTCCACTCCTCTCCACTCAACACCACACCTCTCCACTCCACTCCACTCCACTCCACTCCACTCCACTCCACTCCACTCCACTCCACTCCACTCCACTCCACTCCTCTCCACTCAACACCACTCCACTCCACTCCACTCCACTCCACTCCACTCCACTCCACTCCACTCCACTCCACTCCACTCCACTCCACTCTACTCCTCTCCACTCCACTCCACTCCACTCCACTCCACTCCTCTCCTCTCAACACCACTCCACTCTTCTCCACTCCACTCCACTCCACTCCTCTCCACTCCACTCCACTCCTCTCCACTCAACACCACACCTCTCCACTCCACTCCACTCCACTCCACTCCACTCCACTCCACTCCACTCCACTCCACTCCACTCCACTCCACTCCACTCCACTCCACTCCACTCTACTCCTCTCCACTCCACTCCACTCCACTCCACTCCACTCCACTCCACTCCACTCCACTCCTCTCCACTCAACACCACTCCACTCTCTCCACTCCACTCCACTCCACTCCTCTTCACTCCACTCCACTCCACTCCTCTCCACTCAACACCACTCCACTCCACTCTACTCCAGTCCACTCCTCTCCTCTCCACTCAACACCACACCTCTCCAGTCCACTCCAGTCCACTCCACTCCACTCCACTCCACTCCTCTCCACTCCACTCCACTCCACTCCACTCCACTCCACTCCACTCCACTCCACTCCACTCCACTCCACTCCACTCCACTCCTCTCCACTCCACTCAACACCACACCACTCCACTCCACTCCACTCCACTCCACTCCACTCCACTCCACTCCTCTCCACTCAACACCACTCCACTCCACTCCACTCCACTCCACTCCACTCCACTCCACTCCACTCTACTCCTCTCCACTCCACTCCACTCCACTCCACTCCACTCCTCTCCTCTCAACACCACTCCACTCTTCTCCACTCCACTCCACTCCACTCCTCTCCACTCCACTCCACTCCACTCCTCTCCACTCAACACCACTCCACTCCACTCTACTCCACTCCACTCCTCTCCTCTCCACTCAACACCACACCTCTCCAGTCCACTCCAGTCCACTCCACTCCACTCCACTCAACACCACTCCACTCCACTCCACTCCACTCCTCTCCTCTCCACTCCACTCCACTCCACTCCACTCCACTCCACTCCACTCCACTCCACTCCACTCCACTCCACTCAACACCACTCCACTCCACTCCACTCCTCTCCACTCTCTCCACTCCTCTCCACTCAACTCCACTCCTCTCCACTCCACTCCACTCCACTCCACTCCACTCCACTCCACTCCACTCCACTCCACTCCTCTTCACTCCACTCCAGTCCACTCCACTCCACTCCACTCCACTCCTCTCCACTCCACTCCACTCCTCTCCACTCCACTCCACTCCTCTCCACTCAACACCACACCTCTCCACTCCACTCCACTCCACTCCACTCCACTCCACTCCACTCCACTCCACTCCACTCCACCCCACTCCACTCCACTCTACTCCTCTCCACTCCACTCCACTCCACTCCACTCCACTCCACTTCACTACACTCCTCTCCTCTCAACACCACTCCACTCTTCTCCACTCCACTCCACTCCACTCCTCTCCACTCAACACCACTCCACTCCACTCTACTCCACTCCACTCCACTCCTCTCCACTCAACACCACACCTCTCCAGTCCACTCCAGTCCACTCCACTCCACTACACTCTTCTCCACTCCACTCCACTCCACTCCACTCCACTCCACTCCACTCTACTCCACTCCACTCCACTCCTCTCCACTCCACTCCTCTCCACTCCACTCCACTCCACTCCACTCCACTCCACTCCACCCCACTCCACTCCACTCTACTCCTCTCCACTCCACTCCACTCCACTCCACTCCACTCCACTTCACTACACTCCTCTCCTCTCAACACCACTCCACTCTTCTCCACTCCACTCCACTCCACTCCTCTCCACTCAACACCACTCCACTCCACTCTACTCCACTCCACTCCACTCCTCTCCACTCAACACCACACCTCTCCAGTCCACTCCAGTCCACTCCACTCCACTACACTCTTCTCCACTCCACTCCACTCCACTCCACTCCACTCCACTCCACTCCACTCCACTCCACTCTACTCCACTCCACTCCACTCCTCTCCACTCCACTCCTCTCCACTCCACTCAACACCACACCACTCCACTCCACTCCACTCCACTCCTCTCCACTCCACTCAACACCACACCACTCCACTCCACTCCACTCAACTCCTCTCCACTCCACTCCGCTCCTCTCCACTCAACACCACACCTCTCCACTCCACTCCACTCCACTCCACTCCACTCCACTCCACTCCACTCCACTCCACTCCACTCCACTCCACTCCACTCTACTCCTCTCCACTCCACTCCACTCCACTCCACTCCGCTCCTCTCCACTCAACACCACACCTCTCCACTCCACTCCACTCCACTCCACTCCACTCCACTCCACTCCACTCCACTCCACTCCACTCCACTCCACTCTACTCCTCTCCACTCCACTCCACTCCACTCCACTCCACTCTACTCCACTCCACTCCACTCCACTCCTCTCCACTCCACTCCACTGTACTCCACTCCACTCCACTCCTCTCCACTCAACACCACTCCACTCCACTCCTCTCCACTCAACACCACTCCACTCCACTCCACTCCACTCAACTCCACTCCTCTCCACTCCACTCCACTCCACTCCACTCCACTCCACTCCACTCCACTCCTCTTCACTTCACTCAACACCACACCACTCCACTCCACTCCACTCCACTCCACTCCACTCCACTCCACTCCACTCCTCTCCACTCCACTCCACTCCTCTCCACTCAACACCACACCTCTCCACTCCACTCCACTCCACTCCACTCCACTCCACTCCACTCCACCCCACTCCACTCCACTCTACTCCTCTCCACTCCACTCCACTCCACTCCACTCCACTTCACTACACTCCTCTCCTCTCAACACCACTCCACTCTTCTCCACTCCACTCCACTCCACTCCTCTCCACTCAACACCACTCCACTCCACTCTACTCCACTCCACTCCACTCCTCTCCACTCAACACCACACCTCTCCAGTCCACTCCAGTCCACTCCACTCCACTACACTCTTCTCCACTCCACTCCACTCCACTCCACTCCACTCCACTCCACTCCACTCCACTCCACTCCACTCCACTCTACTCCACTCCACTCCACTCCTCTCCACTCCACTCCTCTCCACTCCACTCAACACCACACCACTCCACTCCACTCCACTCCACTCCTCTCCACTCCACTCAACACACCACACCACTCCACTCCACTCCACTCAACTCCTCTCCACTCCACTCCGCTCCTCTCCACTCAACACCACACCTCTCCACTCCACTCCACTCCACTCCACTCCACTCCACTCCACTCCACTCCACTCCACTCCACTCCACTCCACTCCACTCTACTCCTCTCCACTCCACTCCACTCCACTCCACTCCACTCCGCTCCTCTCCACTCAACACCACACCTCTCCACTCCACTCCACTCCACTCCACTCCACTCCACTCCACTCCACTCCACTCTACTCCTCTCCACTCCACTCCACTCCACTCCACTCCACTCCGCTCCACTCCACTCTACTCCACTCCACTCCACTCCTCTCCACTCCACTCCACTGTACTCCACTCCACTCCACTCCACTCCTCTCCACTCCACTCCACTCCTCTCCACTCAACACCACTCCACTCCACTCCACTCCTCTCCACTCCACTCTACTCCACTCCACGCCACTCCTCTCCACTCCACTCCTCTCCACTCCACTCAACACCACACCACTCCACTCCACTCCACTCCACTCCACTCCACTCCACTCCTCTCCACTCAACACCACTCCACTCCACTCCACTCCACTCCACTCCACTCCACTCCACTCCACTCTACTCCTCTCCACTCCACTCCACTCCACTCCACTCCACTCCTCTCCTCTCAACACCACTCCACTCTTCTCCACTCCACTCCACTCCACTCCTCTCCACTCCACTCCACTCCACTCCTCTCCACTCAACACCACTCCACTCCACTCTACTCCACTCCACTCCTCTCCTCTCCACTCAACACCACACCTCTCCAGTCCACTCCAGTCCACTCCACTCCACTCCACTCAACACCACTCCACTCCACTCCACTCCACTCCTCTCCACTCCACTCCACTCCACTCCACTCCACTCCACTCCACTCCACTCCTCTCCACTACACTCAACACCACACCACTCCACTCCACTCCACTCCACTCCACTCCACTCCACTCCTCTCCACTCAACACCACTCCACTCCACTCCTCTCCACTCAACACCACTCCACTCCACTCCACTCCACTCAACTCCACTCCTCTCCACTCCACTCCACTCCACTCCACTCCACTCCACTCCACTCCTCTTCACTCCACTCCACTCCACTCCACTCCACTCCACTCCTCTCCACTCCACTCCACTCCTCTCCACTCCACTCCACTCCTCTCCACTCAACACCACACCTCTCCACTCCACTCCACTCCACTCCACTCCACTCCACTCAACACCACTCCACTCCACTCCACTCCTCTCCACTCCACTCCACTCCTCTCCACTCAACTCCACTCCTCTCCACTCCACTCCACTCCACTCCACTCCACTCCACTCCACTCCACTCCACTCCACTCCTCTTCACTCCACTCCACTCCACTCCACTCCACTCCACTCCACTCCTCTCCACTCCACTCCACTCCTCTCCACTCCACTCCACTCCTCTCCACTCAACACCACACCTCTCCACTCCACTCCACTCCACTCCACTCCACTCCACTCCACTCCACTCCACTCCACTCCACTCCACTCCACTCCACTCCACTCCACCCCACTCCACTCCACTCTACTCCTCTCCACTCCACTCCACTCCACTCCACTCCACTCCACTTCACTACACTCCTCTCCTCTCAACACCACTCCACTCTTCTCCACTCCACTCCACTCCACTCCTCTCCACTCAACACCACTCCACTCCACTCTACTCCACTCCACTCCACTCCTCTCCACTCAACACCACACCTCTCCAGTCCACTCCAGTCCACTCCACTCCACTACACTCTTCTCCACTCCACTCCACTCCACTCCACTCCACTCCACTCCACTCTACTCCACTCCACTCCACTCCTCTCCACTCCACTCCTCTCCACTCCACTCCACTCCACTCCACTCCACTCCACTCCACCCCACTCCACTCCACTCTACTCCTCTCCACTCCACTCCACTCCACTCCACTCCACTCCACTTCACTACACTCCTCTCCTCTCAACACCACTCCACTCTTCTCCACTCCACTCCACTCCACTCCTCTCCACTCAACACCACTCCACTCCACTCTACTCCACTCCACTCCACTCCTCTCCACTCAACACCACACCTCTCCAGTCCACTCCAGTCCACTCCACT